>PVKM010002806.1:0-61903 GCA_004027735.1 Carollia perspicillata
ATGTAGGTCCTTGCCTTTCATGACTTGGAGTACTTCTTTCCAGCCCCTTCTTGCCTGTAAGGTCTCTTTTGAGAAATCAGCTGACAGTCTGATGGGAACTCCTTTGTAGGTAACTGTCCCCTTCTCTCTTGCTGCTTCTAGGATTCTCTCATTCATTTGAATCTTGGCTAATGTAATTATGATGTGCCTTGGTGTGTTCCTCCTTGGGTCCACCTTCTTTGGGACTCTCTGAGCTTCTTGGACTTCCTGGAAGTCTATTTCCTTTGCCAGATTGGGGAAGTTCTCTTTTATTATTTGTTCAGATAAGTTTTACACTTATTTCTCTTCCTTTTCCCCTTCTGGTACCCCTATAATGTGGATGTTGGAACATTTAAAGATGTCCTGGAGGTTCCTAAGCCTCTCCTCATTTTTTTGAATTCTAGTTTCTTCATTCTTTTCTGCTTGGTTGTTTCTTTCTTCTGGTCCACTCCATTGATTTGAGTCCCAGTTTTCTTCCCATCACTACTGGTTCCCTGCGCATTTTCCTTCATTTCACTTGTTGTAGTCTTCATTTGTTCATCTAATTTGCGACCAAAATCAACCAGTTCTGTGAGCATCCTGATCACCAGTGTTTTGAACTGTGCATCTGATAGGTTGGCTATCTCTTGGCCGCCTAAAAGTATTGGCTCTGGGGCTTTGAACTGTTCCGTTTGAGTGTTTTTTTGGTCAGGTGTCGCCTGTTATGTATGGGTGGTGGAGCCTTAGGTGTTTACCAGGGCAGGGCAACCTAGTCCCTGGGTTGTGACACTGTGGGGACAAGGTCAGAGAGGGAACAGTGGTGCCTGTTCCAGGCTCTCTTGGATTTTCGTCCCCTCTGCTGCCTCCCACATGCAAACTGAGCCCCCCTGTCGCCGGTTCCTAGGTGGGCGGGCCTATGCATGCTCCAGGACCCTGCGGCTCTCCCCAACAACCTCTCCTAAGAGGCTGGGAGTCTCTCCTGGCACCTTTTCAACCCATGTTTTTACGCTTTATTTCCCATCACTGGGGCCCCGGGCTGTGTGGTCCTCTCACTGCCCTCTCTTGCTTAGTTTACCTGCGCTCGAATGTGTGCCGAGGTCGGCCTACCGCCCTGCGTGCCCTACATGCTCTGCTCGTCTCCCCCTGCATCAGGGGTCTACAAGCTCCACGCCACCTATGTTCCCCGGTGCTCCGGTTCTGCCAGCCACTGCCTTTTCCTGCTGCATTCCCTGTCCACTGACTGCCAACTCTGCCCCTCTTACCGGTCTGGTTGAATGGTTGTCGGACTCCTGTAGTTCAATTTCCTGTGTTCTGGTTGTGTTATTGTTTGTAAATCTTTGTTGCCCTTAATCTTGGTTGTGCGAGGAGGCACAGTGTTTCCACCTACGCCTCCATCTTGGCCGGAAGCTAAATTTTTTTTTTTTAACTGATAGAATTTTAAATTACTTAATGTGGCTCACATATTTCTGTTGAACAGTACTGATCTAGATGGTTTATAAAACACTGGAGGGAAAGAACCATGTATCTGGGTATTTTTGGAATAATGGCAGCAGTGGGACTTGGCAGGAAGAGATTTATCATGAGGAATTTGTTCGTGCAGTTACGGAGGATGAGAAGTCCCAGAGCTGTAGTTAGCAAGCTGGATACACCAGAGAGCCATTGGTTTAACTCCAGTCCAAGTTCACAGGCCTGAGAACCAGGAGAGCCAAAGGGATAAGTTCTAGTCCAAAAGCCAGCAGGCTTTAGAGCCAAGAGGAGCCTACATTTCAGTTCAAGTCCAAAGGCAGGATGAAAGACCAATGCTAGAGTTCAAAGCAGTCAGGCAAGAGTTCCCTCTTTTGTTCTAGTCCAGCACTGATAAGATGAGGGCCTCCCACCTGAGTCTGCGCAGTCTGCTTTACTCAGTCTACTGATTGAAATGTTAATCTCTTTCAAAAGCACCCTCACAGACACATGTATGATGATGTTTGACAAAATAACTGGGCACACTGTGGCTCACTTAAGTTGACATACAAAATTTAACCATCACTTGTTAACTTGGCTTCCACATGTATCTCTTTTTTTTTCCCTGCCCCCTCCCCCCCACATGTATCTCTTAAAACCATACTTAATCTTCAAATAAAAACAATAACAAGATCATAATTGTGTAACATGGTGCAACTATTTTACATATAACTGAAAATGAACCAACCCTTTCTCCAGAAAAGGGGTAAAGTCTGTAACTGATGTTTACTTTTCTCCTTGCTTTCTTGTAACTTTCTTGTAATACTGTGGTACAAATTTAACAGTAATGTTATAGATAATATACCTTATGTTACATGATAAGGGAATAAGAAAGGGAAGAAAACATTTGTTAAGGGAGGGAAGAAAACATATACACACAGACATTTATAACAATACAGTGGAAATAAATACTCGTGACAGTCACAGCTCTTTTCTATAAGCAGTCACGTGGTCACAGCTGCTGTTTGTAACGACCTTCTGCCGCCCATTGTGCGTTCCTTCTGCCCTCAGCAAGCGCTGCGCTGGTCATAGGTCTGTACCTGGTGTGGGGCACAGACCTGTGTGAAGGACCTGGGCCACTAGCAGACTAATATTCGATGAAATAAAAATGACCACAGCTGACACAACAACAGCCAAAATTATACCTCTTTTTTTCTCAGATTGGCAAAAAATATATTTTTTGGTGTGCCACAAAATTTTAGTAATTAGTTTATGTGTGCTATGAGATGAAAAATGTTGGAAGGTCTATAGTCACTATGCTTTGTCTGATGTAATTAATTTCTACCTAGGATTTAATTCAAATTAATTCAACTTTATTTCATGACTGGCTTTGTGGTTGCCATCACAAAAAATGCAGTAATACATATGTGGTATAGGACTTCATTCACCAATAAATTTAGTATATTTCTAAATATACTAAAGTAAATTTAGAAATTGGGTTTTTTAGTATGCATTGCTTAGGTTTTTTAGTATCCATTGATACCTGTTTCTTTTTAGCCATGTGATTTTTGTACTCAATTTTATTGTATACAGATTTCTTCTTTTACCAAGCCACTTTAAAATTGCTTTAAAAAATAAAAGTAAAAGAAAATAAAACTGCTTTCAGTGCATGCATAAGGTAACATGGTTTATTTTTCCTGAAACATTTCTTTGTAAGGTTAGGATGTTCATGTATACCAGTAAATATGGTAAGTGACTTACCCAAGTGGTATAACTAACACTAAAATCAACATTTCCCGATTCTTCATCCAGTAATGTGTCAGAGGATGAAGGAAAAGAAAATTTGTGGCTTGCTAGAGTAATAGGATTCTTTCTTTTTAAAAAGTTTTTTGTTTCATCTGCAAAATAAAAATCCTTGTTTGAATGCTATTAATAAATTGCTTAGTAAGTCCTAGTCAACTTGATTGCTCATTGATAGCTAATTTAAATGGTCATATGTAGTTTTATGTGTTTAAATGTTAATGTGATTAGTTAGTTCTTTTTCTGCTTTCCAGACATAAACTACTTTTCTTTGTTGAAGTGACGGTCGTGCATCCATAATTTTTAAAATTATATATTTTTTTCCATTACCGTTTAGTCCCCTCCCGCAGTCACCTCATTGTTGTCCATGTCCACAAGTCCTTTTTCCATGGTTTCTTTTGTGGCCGTAATCCACAAGGTTATCTGTCATCTAAGGTATAATTATATTGAAACCTGAGTTAACCTTTCTTGAATGTGACAGTCCTATGATAGCATAGTTTTAGGAATGCTTCCAGAGACTGGTAATTTTCTATTTGTTTCTGATTTTCTTTCTTACCCATGTTCTGTTTTTTTTTTCTCCCAGCACTTACAACCTTTTATTCTGTAGTTCCTGTGGGATTCCCATTGGTTTCCATCTGTATTCTACCCATGCTGCCCTGGCTGCCTTGAGAGGACACTTCTGTCTTTCCAGTGATAAAATGATGTGGTGAGTAGACTTAGATATTCTTTTTTTTTTTTAAGTATGTATTTATTTTTAGAGAGCGGGAGGGAGGGAGAAAGAGAGGGAGAGAGACATCGATCAGTTGGCTCTCCTATGTGCCCGGACCGGGAACTAAACTCATAACCTAGGCATGTGCTCTGACACGGAATCAACTGGCCATGTTTTGCTTTGCAGAGTGACACTCAACCAACTGAGTTGCCCTGCTCAGGGCAATTTCTTAATCCTTGGACCCAAAGGTCTATATATTCTTTTTGATTAAGTAGAAATTGGGGAAGTATAGGTAGCATGAGTCTGGGAAGATAGTAAATCTGTATCTGTGTGTATCAAAATGAATTCGGTTGCCGGTCACAGAAAAGCTGACTGACAGTGGCTTTCACAAGTCAGGGTGGGGGTGGTTGGCCACTCCAGGAGTCTTCTAGTAGCTCCGCTGTGACAAGGCTCTGGGTCGGCATCGCTGCTGGAATTATCCATAGACAGCAGCCTCCCCACCTGGAAGGAAAAGGGTAAGCGAAGTATGGGAATATAGGGAAAGGTCTTCTTTTATCAGCAAAATAATTATTGGCCAGAGCTATGTCACATGATTGCTTTAAGCTAGGTAAACAAGTCTGTAGAAATAGGGAACAAAATTGCCACAGTTGGCTTAGCACAGTTATGGTTCAGCTCTAGGACAGAGTGCACTGCTGCCCTAAACAAAGTCTTGGCTCCGTTAACACCAAAGAACTGAAGAATGGCTTCTGGGTAGGCAACCAACAGTTGTCATGTGATTGCTTTTCTTCTAACCGTACTGCAGTATCTACTGTGGAGTGGGAAGCTTAGACTCCTCATGATTATTTACGTGACCCTGGTTTTTGTCTAGTTTTTCCTGAGATAATTTTGTCTCATGTATTCCTGGCTGGCAAGGGCTGGGATGAGGAACTTAGGCTCCCTGATGGCTTGTTACTCGAGGATTTGTTTTTCCTACATGATACATTATGAATCCTGAAGTGGAAATCAGTAAGAAGGCAGTGTTTACTCGACAGATATTGCCTGAGAGGACAAGTTTGGTTCATTGATAATCTGAACTGTAGTATGGTACTAATACTTACTCTGTTTTCTACCTAGCTACCTCTTAGAAACAAAAGCCATTGTAAGTGCATCTGAGGTGGATATTCACAACATGCCTCTGTCGGAAAAGATTGCAGAGGTAAAATTTCATAATTATTGTATATTTCCTTTAATCTAAGCAACTCCTGATAATTTGTACTAATAAACTTGGGGGCAATGAAGTGATGTGATACTCGAACTATTCTTTTTTTCTCCCCCCAGCAGTTCCTTATACTTGGTTTGACATACCTTACTGAATTTGTGACATGGCAAAATATTAAAGTCTTGTTGAAAGGTCTAGTTCAGAGGAAGCTGGAGAGCCGCTCCGCTCCCACATTCCTGCACTCTCCATCCTGTGCCGGGAGTGGACGCTGTCATCGTGCACAGATCTGACCTCTGTGCATACTACATATGCTTAGATGTCTTAGAGGAAAGAGTGGTAAAATGACCATTAAGAATTCTTATTTAAGTGGGTTTTACTAATGGTTGATGGCTTTGAGTTAAAGCAACTTTGTTTTGGTAGCTTGTCGACTCTGAGTGGAAATTTGGCTATAATTTTACTACCTTCAGGAGAATTTATTGTTGATTTTGTTTTTAGGAGTGTTAATAGTTTATTCCTTGCTAGTTACACATTTAGCAAGGAATCAGTAAGAATGCAGTCTTTAATGTTTTGCTTTGTGTCACAAATTCAATAAAGTATGTCAAACCAAGTTTAAAGAATTGTGGTAAAAATTAGGAGACACAAAGTATGACCCATACACAGAATAAAAAGCAGGCATCAGAAACTACCTTTTAAAAGGCCCAAATATTGGACTTAGAAGGAAAAGCCTTCAAAGCAGCTATTACAAATTGGCCCAAAAACTAAAGAAAACCATGCTTAGAGAAGTAAAGGAGCTTTTTTGGCCAGAACTGCCATCTTCTAGCAATTCGCCAAAATGACTGACACAAAGGGAACGAAGAGAGTTACCCACTCTATGTTCTCTAGGCCTTTTAGAAAACAGGGAGTTGTACCTCTGGCCACATACATGCTAATCTAGAAGAAAGGTGATATTGTAGGCATCAAGGGAATGAGCACTGTTTAAAAAGAAATGCCCCACAGATGTTCCCATGGCAAAACCAGAAGAGTCTACATGGTTACCCAGCATGCAGTGGGCACTGTTGTAAACAAACAAGGGATGATTCCTGCCAAGCGAGTTAATGCACATATTAAGCATATAAAGCACTCTAAGAGCCAAGATAGCTTCCTGAAACATGTAAAGGAAAATGATCAGAAAAGGAAGGACGCCAAAGAGAAAGGTACCTGGGTTCAGCTGAGGCGTCAGCCTGCGCCACCCAGAGGAGCACACCGCGTGAGAACCGATAGAAAGGAGCCTGAGCTGCTGGAACCCATTCCCTAGGAATTCATGGCATAATAAGCGTGAAAAAATAAAAGACCTCTGTACTGATTTTTTTTTTAAAGAAGAAAATGTAAGGTGACCATGTCTCATCAAATAGAGGATATCCCCGCAGGGTGGCTTTAAGAGTTGTCCTATACACCAGAGGGTTGCAGGTTCAGTCCCCAGTGGGGGTGCGTATGGGAGGCAACCAGTTGATGTTTCTCTCTCTTTCTCTCTTGCCCTCTCTCCATCCCTCCCTTCCTCTCTTTATCTAAAATCAATAAATATATCCTCAGGTGAGGATTCAAAAAAAAAAGAAGAAGAAGAATAGAGATTATCCCTAAAGAGAGAGAGAAATTATAAGAAAGAACATAATAAAAATCCTGTGAGTTGAAAAGTATAATAGCTGAAATGAAAGATTCACTAGGGGGCTCAGTTGAACTGGTCAAAGAAATAATCGGCTAACTTGGAGATACAGATGGATGATCTCATGCAATCTGAAGAAGAGAGAAACAATGGAGAAAAATGAACTGAATGAACCTAAGAGACCTGCTGGACATATCAAGCACACATAAATATGCTTTGGTAATGAGGGTACAAATTGGAGAGGAGAGAGAAAGCAGTAGAAAAAATATTCAAGGAAATAATGGTTGAAAACTTTTCAAATTGATGGGAAACATTAATCTACATATTTGTAACTTCAGCAAGCTCAGGTAGGATAACTGCAGAGAGCTGTACCCCAGCACATCATAGTGAAAATGTTGGAATATAAACAAAATAATCTTGAAAGCAGCAAAAAAAAAAAAAATCATCCCATCCCATCCCATCCCATCCAAGAGCATCCAAGAGCATCCCAATAAAATTAATAGAAAATAAGATTTTTTTGTTAACCCTGACTTCAGCAGAAGGCTGTTATTCATTATTCTGTATTCCATGATAAATTTATGAGTTTATTTATGAGTCTAAGTACATACCACATGTTGAGTACACCATGAATTTGGGTTCTAAATACAGCTACTTAAGGTGAAAGAACTATTGAAAATTTTCGAAGTGCAATAAACATCTCTTCTAAACCTGGGAAGCAGAGCTACTTTTGACCATTAGCAGAGTATTAAAGTCATTTTTTTTTTTTTTACTGTGGACAGAGTTAGAAAAAAGATATGTTCTTGTCATTAGAAAAGGAGAGGAAGACTAACTGATGCTTCTGTCTCCACAAGTTCTCTTCCTTTATTCTTGTCTTCTCAGTTTTTGGAGTTTCAGCCTGATGATGGGATTAGGCAAGGAGGAGACGGAAGCAGTGATTGATGTTTAGCAGCAATAGATGGTCTTTTTTCATGAGAAACTTTGTATCTGAGGATCTTATTGTACTGTTATATTTATACACATTTCTTTCATAAATAGGACAGATGTATTAATAAATGTTAAACACTGCCAGCTCCCAGTAACTAACTTGAATTTGAAGTGACTTCTAGAATTAGCAAATTGAGAGATAAATTTATGATGTCCTGGTATGTGTATATTTCTCTTCCCAGCTGAAAGAGAAGATAGTATTAATGCATAGTCGCTTAAATTCACTGATGGAGATGCTGAAGGAAGTGGCTTCTGACCAGTCCAAGACAGAAAACTGACCCAGGACCAGAGCTTGAATACCAGGGTCAGGCCTTACTGCTATCTTCAAAAACAGGTGCTGTTTGATAACTTCTTGATAACTTCTTGAGAAAGACTGACTTCAAGAATGGACAGCGAATGTGGTTTATTATGTTTACCTCTATGCTGATTTTCCAAATGATTTGTGAAGCTGTTTCTTGAAGATGAGAAACTAAGGAGACTTCTGTCCAGGTTTCATAGCTATTTGCCTTCAGAAATTACTTTAGCTCTCTTACCAGTTTCCTAATAATTTCTGAAAACATCTTCAATTTCACATTTAGGGATTAAGAGGCAGTGCAACGTGCTCTGATCTAAAGATGCTTGTGAAAATAAAGTTGTACTTAATGCCAACTACTGTGATTCCTACATGGAGCAGTTATATGAATACTGACAGTCTTTCTTTAAATGTAAAATACACCATTTTTCACTTTTCATTTGGAAGCTGAGCTTAGTAAGGTAATGAATAATAAAACATCAGTCACTAAAATGCTGTGGGGCTTTTTTGTATTTTGTTGTACATAGCACTGCTCATAGCAGCTGTAGTAAGGGTTTGAAGAAAGGGGACATAGAATTACAAGCACATGTAGCAGGTAACTGAACTGGCCTCGGGGGTCAAGCAAAGTTTCAGCGGTGGTCTGAAAGGCAAGTAGGAGTTAACGAGGTGGGGGAACAGCCTATTCAAAGGCCCTGTAAGGCCCTTCGAAGAAATCCTGCAGGAGTTCTGGTAGCTGGAGACCAGAATGTGTAAGGTCCTACTGGAGTCTGAAAGGCTGTTTGTTTTTATCCCAAGAATAATGAGAAACCCTTGAAGAATTTTCAAAGGAGGCCTGTGGCAGGATCAGATTCTCGGAACCTCGTGATGGCTGTCCTGTGGAGAATGGGTGGGAGGGGCTACCACTGGCATAGTCAACAGATGGGAACAAGAGGTGGTGCTTAGGGAAGTTAATTTGGTTCAGATGTAGCTAAATTTTTTTTAAAGCAGATTCTTTCCATTTTATACTGCATAAAGTATATTTCCTTTTAAAATATTTTAAGTTGTTGAAAATTCTGATTTGCTCTATGCTTTTGAGTTGCAAAATTTGGCTTTGTAAGCAAGGGTGTGAAGCCTCTGGCAACAAACAGTACCAGAAAATCAGTACTATATTGAATCATCTGAGGTTTTTTATTGTATGTTGGTCTATCTGCCCCAGTGGATTTCCTTGATCTCAATTAAAAAGCTGTTCCTTATGTAGCTATTTTCTTTAACTTCTGGATCTGCCATTTGGTAGACTTTCAATAGAAAATTAAATGCTTGAACCTGATATCAAATTAAGCTGGCTGGTTTTAAAGAGATTTCTTTTTTTCCAATACAAATTGGACTGTATACAAATTATATGCTCCCTTAAAAAACATGCAGGTATAGGTATGTTACAAAATTAAGCCTGTACACTTTCCCTTCCCGTTTTTGAGAGGCATAATATAGCACGCTGAGAAGTGGGCAAGCTCTGGAGCCAAACGAATTGGTTTCAGACTGTGCCCTAGATACTTACTAGCTATGAACTTGAAGAATTGACTGAAGCCATCCTTGTAAAATAGGGATTAAAAACTAGGGATATAGTGAGAAGTTAAAACAAGTTAATGAATGCACCTAAGGTAATCAGTGTTGGGAACTGCCCTGCCTGGTTTCAGAAGCTGCAACACCCCCTACCCCCAAATCCTCGCCCCTCCCCCATGCCCCAAGGCTAAGGCTGAGTAAAGGACCTTGGGACCAAAAGCCACTAATGAGACAAAGCTTATCTTCCTGGCAGGGGTGCTGCCTCTGCCCCCTTTATTTCACCCTGCTTGACCCCGGACTGGATGACTGGTTAGCCAATGACGGGTAAGATTCCTTAAGGGAGGGATGACCTAAAACAGGCATGGGCATGAAGGGGCCCTCAGGGAAGGACTTGGGGGAACTATAGAAAAAGAGGGTGATAGACCCTCACCCCCCTGCTTTGACATAGCCTGAGTCCTCATTCTGTCTCTGAGAAGCCTCCTAATCTCTTGGCTGCCTTACTTCCCCTGCCTGACTTAAGCCTGAAACATTACCAGAGGGAGGTGCAGCCCTGGGCAGGCACGGGCAATCCCCTGAGGTGATCAGGCCTAGGAAAGAATGCAAAATATCCTGTGAACCTGCCTTGCTAAGAATGCCCTCGATTTTCTGGTAAGGGTCCAAGCAGGAAATGAGTTTGTTTCCCAAAGTTTTATGGCCCTTTAGCTAACTGACCCTGACTTAGAATAAGCCCTCACAGTTCTTTTTATGTTATCTATTGTTTGATCATTACTGCCTGATGATTGATGAGCTTTACCCATATTCCTGTGCAAATTAAACCCAATAAAAGCCCATTGAAGAACAGGCTGAAGGCCCTCCTCCTGAGAGATTGGCCACTTTTCCTCCCCCAGCAGATCATGTCTTGGTAGACTTATTCTTATCTACGATGGCCAGGTAGGCTCTGCTAGAAAAAGCTCCCCTCCAGATTAGAGCAATGCTTAGTATAGTAAGTGCTCAATAAACTAGCTATTATAACCTTCATGTGTGTGGATGTACATGTACAGGCATAAAGGCAGTTAAATTTTTAACATTATTCTGCAACCTGCTTTTTACACAATAAATGTCAGGGACACCTTTCTATAGCAGCCCATACACAAATTATTTCATTCGTTTTTAACATTAATTCAATAATACAAATATATCAGAACTTAACCATTCTTATATTCGATCCTTGTATATATCTGTATATCTGTACTGATACTTCTGTAAGAGTGAGTTTTAAAGCAGTAGTGTCAGAGGACATGTGCATTTACAATTTTGATATTACTCCTTCCATAAATGTTATACTAATTGATATTATCACAAGTGGCTGACTTTTTAAATGTGTTTTAGGTAGTGTAAGAGTTCCTCACAGAGTCTAACAAACATCGATGACAGAGTGACTGATACTAAACCTGCACACTGAAGGTCGCTGAGTCTTAAACTCAAATGCTCCTTACTTAACAGCAGAAACCATCTTCATTATTGTAAGCCCAGGATCTGGCAGAGTACCTGGGAATGAAATGTATCAGTAACTGTATGTTAAATGAATAGTCTCATAAATCAAAGGCACTATTAGTCACACCATAAAAAAAACACACAGCTTTTGTTCCTCTACATTTACAATATTCAATCCCAAAGAAATTTGTAAGGTCTGATTTTTTACTTTTTACTTGAAAAAATTCCTTTCACCTGAATCAAGGATCTCTTCTTATAGTGTTAAAACATCTTTAGTTTTAACTTAGCCAACATTTAAATATTAAAAGGTCTTAAATGCTTTATATATTTCAGGTAGGAACAATTCCCTGCAGTGGTTGTCATTACTGTACTTAGATCACTATTTCATCAGAAACATTGCTCACAGATCTACTGTAAGGCTGGCCCCAAAGAAGGGAATGGAGCAAGTTTAAATGGGATGCCTCTTGGTGCTCTGTCCCTTTGGGAGCGTGCCCCCACCTTTCCCTTCCTTGTCTTCTTCCTAAGTTCCCAAGACCTTTCTTTTGCCTCTGTGACTTATTTCCTGACCTATGCAGCCCAGATGGCTCATTTCTACCTCTGTAACTTTCTACATTAACATTCTCTTACAACTTGAAAATAGATAAATGGGATGCCTCTTTCTTCAGATGGTTGTCTGTTCCTTTGGACACTGGAAACCACCACAACTCGGGTACCTGGAGCCTGGACCTCAGCACAGGTTTGTGGACAGGTTCCTTTTCCCATCTCCATAATTTATGGCATCATTAGAAATGACCCACTCCAAGTAACAACACAGTGAGATTTCGGTGCATTCTCAGCCCATGCTGCTTTATTGCCAAAATATACATATACACAGGTGCAGAGTTTCCAACTCTTAAAACAGTTCCTTTTTACATCAAAGAATAAAATCTTTTCTAAAATCCCAAAGATGCATAGATTAAAAAGCAAGCTGCCTTTTGTAATACTTGAACATTCAATGAAATTCTTTTAACATTATTGTATATACCAATGGTGCAAGGCAGAAGATGGAGAACAGCAAGTAAAAACAGTGAGTGACAACTGTACTCAACAGGACAATACATAAAATTCCATGTGAAGGGTACTCTAATGGGAATCTTTTAAATTACAAGTGATGAGTAATTTTAGGGTAAGCCCTAAAGTGATTACTGTTGTTTAAGGACTGATGATAATGTATTGCCAGAATATCTTTCTTATCCCTGGGAGAAAAATAGATTTAAATCAATGGCATGGCAAACCATCACAACAGGACACAAAATCTTCTGAAGATTGTTAGTAACCCTAAAATATCTATTTTGAATTAAAAGGAAGCTTAGGTATATGAACTCGTGGAGAAATCTGTGATATCTGTTTTCCCAGTAACTTTTAATATGCCTTAGTGGAATAATGGGAGAGGAGCTTAGAGAAACTCAGTCCTTAAATCTTCACTGGTTTCACTGGTGACAGGCATGTTACTAATACATGGCAAAGAGAAGATTCACACATGGGATATGACCTCTCACTTCCTGTATTTGAGTGGAGACCAGATACTGCAATGATGTTAAACTTACACATCCCCAAAGGTATTTGGAGTGAAATCCCACAGCCAAGTGTCTAGTCTAATCCTGTTTAGGCCTCTTTCAGATATAATTAATCCATTTACATTATGTATCAATCATTTACAAGGATTATTCCAAAGTTAGGAATCATCTAAAAAATTTTAAGCTACCACAATAAACAAATATGAAAACTTGCTCCTATTTAGCTGGTATCAAAAGCTTTAGACAAGAAATGCCATCTGACCAAAGTATCAAGAATAAAACTCTGGCTATTTAAAAAAAAAAAAAAGTGTTAATGTAATACAGTAACAAAAGAGAAACTAACCTACAGGTATGTTAATATTTTCAGGACTCTTTCCACAAAATGGAACAATTTCTTTTGCTGCCGGGATCCTTCTTGGATACCGTACCAGTATCATCCAGAAAGTAGCCTAGTTATCTGAAAATCCTGAAACATGAAATATGTGCACATTGCCTCTATTCACTTCCAAGATCCTAGTTATGAGATGCAAATTTGAGCCACATAAACTTTATCAGACAAACCTCTAATTATTTTACATACTCCACACTTATATTCCCTACTTTCCTGCCCTTTCTGAAACTCTGCACCTTTCTGATTACTATAGCCATTGCTATATTTATTTATTTATTCCACATGCTTAGTTTGTGCCTTTTATATTGTTTTTAAACATGCTCAGGGACTAATGGAAACAGGCAAGAGGTTAGAGGGTGATGAGCACTGTTAGGCTCTATTCCTGACTGAATGTCTTACAGTTGCTCCTGTTTATCATCTAGCTCCCATTTTCAATGGAAGTTAAGATCATCTTTAATTAGAAAATGAAATCTAATGATCCAAACAATAAAATTAAGCTACTGGTTTAAGTCTATTGCTTCATTATTAATAAATGCATATATATATAAAATTACTAGTAGCCATGTAATACTGGACATTTTGAATCAATCATGCATTAGAATATCAGTACTCTAAAATCAGAGTTATAGGCTTGCTACTATTTCTTGCACTTTCATCCAGACCCTGTTGTAATAATAAACATGCAAAGTAAATCCCTTGATTCGGAGGAATTAGAAACAAGGATACATGCAAAGTTCCAATCAAAAATGGGGGTTAATAAAGTAATTGCTTAGAAATGCAGGCAGGTGCTCCACATCTATCACAATGCTGCTTCAGAACAGAGGTACAAAAGTCATGCACAAAATTTAAAATTAGGACCTCTATTCAGTTATAAAAGGCTTAATTTATTTGCAAATCCTGGTCCTTCTGGATAGAGAATGATGTATAAACTCTGGGAAAAGAAAGAGAATTGAGGGATGCACAGTCTTTTGGAGCAGTAAGTGGTTAGGGATGGTAAAGGTGCTCTTAGAATGGTTTCTTCTCTAATTCATATTAAGAGCATTACCTGCACAGTTCCCAGGGGGAAAGGAGTTTATGAACAGCAGAACTAATACAATGTAAACGCAAAAATCAATGCCCTGAAATTTAGCATAGCCCTCTGGTTTTGAAAACCATTAGTCAAGGGATCCTTCCAAATATGGTATGATTAATAGCCAAGCAATGTTCTGAATAAACTAGAAGTAATTTGCTTGCACCAGCAGCACCATGATAATGTAAACTCCTGGAGAATAAGGGTCTCTTCATATTTTGCATATCACAGGTACACAAAGAGTAAACATGAGACCACAACACTGAAAATTAATTAACTGTATACTTTGAAACTACAAAAACTTGTAGCACATTTTAGCATTTGGAACCACTGATGTGGCTGTTAAGGGTAAGCTTTAATTGTTCTAAGAAACTAAACTGTTGACATCACAGTAATACACCTGGTATCCTCATGATCATGCAGATGTCTGAATATTGCTTGGTTATTCCAATGTCTCCAACACCAACTGATGGCATGGGACATTTAAAAGGGAGCTATAATCAATTTAATATAGCCTCCCTATCCTTTGGAGTTGCCATATAAGAATTAAGTATTTAAGAGGCACTATTTTCTTAGATCTTCTCCATTTATCTTTTAGTTTTTTTCTTCCCCTGGAAAAACAAGGGAAAAGAGACCGAGTCTTCTCAGGGATGTCTTTAAGGTGCTAAATGGCCAAGATGACATGAGGTAAAAGGGAGTAAGAAGTCACCCTCATTCCACTATTATATCCTGATGTGAGCTCTAAGCTTGCTCAGATCAAGAAACTAGTTTGCTGGGTTCCCATTAAAATAAATAGTCACAGGCCACAGGCCTAGCACATCTATATTAGACAAGGTTTAAAAAACAAACATGCTTTCTTTGGCTATTCCCTTCAATCCTTTTGTTTTACATCTTTAAATTTTAACTCCCCTAAACTAACTATAGGTCAGCTAGCTATCCAAGTTCTTGTTCTTTTTAACCCTAAATACACATACACAACAAACTTTTCCTTTTTAAAAGTGCACCCAGGAAACTAATGGAGAAAGATACGGTGACAAAACAAAAAATATGCTATTAGCCTGATGCTTAAAAAATATCATAAGCAAAAGCCCACACGATGGCTTCAGTGGGATTTCATCAGTAAGAGTACATTTATTTCCAGGTTAAACACTAGAAAAATTTCACTCAATGGCTCTAACCCTCTGCTCTAGGAAACTGATAGGGTCTTTAACCTTTAACTTACACAAAGTTGCTGTTTCTCATTGACATATTCACATACATTCATAGTTTTAAAAGTACCTTTTATACGCTCTTTATCTAGAACACCCTTTTGTGCAACTCTGTTAACCACAGAGCATCCCAAACTCTAGTGATACTTACTCTACTATACAATCTTTCTAATGAAACTTACTACACATGCCAAAACTGTTATTGCTACTAAAATTCTACCTCTCAAAAAGTATCAGTTCATTTTATGGCTTTTTTTTTTTGCAATAGGGAATACCCTTTGCTATATATACTGTGCTATTTTGCATTCATTACCTTTTCAGAGGTATTTTTAAAAAATGTTTAAATGCTTTTCAGAAATGGATTCTCACAGGCACTAAACTATTTGAGCCAAGAGTACAACTACTTAAAGTACACTATGAGAATTGAAACCTGGGTCCCTGGAGATCTGCTGAAGAGTCTATTTGTCCAAGTCTGCTTCTACACACAAGACACACTGCATTAAAATAGTTCTGCATTTCCTATCATGCTGACTGTAGGACCTGTGTCAATAAATCCTGGACTCTCCTAATACTGAGATTTAAAAATCACCCCAGAAAACTGCCACTTCCCAGTTCTCAAGGCAGCTTTTAGAGGTAGGAATTTCTTTTCTACAGTAAGCTATCTTATGCTTTCAGAACAAAATAACTTTTATGTCTACGAGGAAAGTAGAAAAGTGAAAGCCATCTCAGGCAGCTATGACCAACCAAAAGTTAGTTACTACATGGCAACCTACACAGGCTCTGTTGGCTGCATTTCCAATTCCATGAAAAGGTCTGGAATTCCAACAATACACAATTCAGCAAATCTGGAAATGGGAAAAGCACACGACAGATTAATGCAGGACACTCTGAACTACTGACACATGGCATGCTGCAGACAGAAAGTGTAAATGACCTGCGGATTAGAAAAGCACTCATTCAAGCAACTAACAGAGCATCTCAGTAAGACATGCGACGTAATTTCTTGATGCAAAAGGAGTAGGAAAATAATAAACATAAAAGACATAAAATGTCAAAACAGCATAAGAACAATCTCACTTCAAACTGAGCAAAGCAGAATCATGAAATGGGGCCATGTTTTGATGTGAGGTTTCATAAGACACAGTGGCAGCTGGTTTCCAGCTACCTCTCGGAAAGCTTAAATATCCTCAAACACTGTATTTCACATTGCGATCCTATATTACTATTTATAAATGAGTCTTTTTGGCCTAATCTCTCCCCAGGGAGAATATCATGGGTACGGAAACTTATGAAAAAAGAAAAACTCTAAATTTTTCACTTTTTACACTATTGGTTATTATAATTCATCCTGAAGTTTAAATTATTACTAGGCTCATGCACTAACTCCTAACATGGCACTACAATATGCTACCAAGCACTAATGCTTACAAAACTATACACATCTCAAAATGGAAGACATTGGTGATTTTGTTGTTCTGAAACAACTTGTAACATTTGTCCACAAGTATTAAAATATACATATATATATTTCTATTGCACATATCCCGTTTTTAACTTAAATACAAACAAAAAACCCCCCCCAAACCTGCCAGCTAACATGGATGAGCAAAGGAGAGGAAGCAGGCACAGCTATAGCTTGAGGCACAGTCCTGCCTAAAATTACTTTTGCCATAAGAAGGGACCAAAATAGACCAGGAAAAAAATGTCTATGTAAGTAAATGCTGGACAAGTATAAGTGGAATATACTCATTTTGTTAAATGCCATTTGCTAACAAGAAGCAGAACAACTTGAAAGAACATTAAACAATGGTTCTCTTAGCTATGAAATGAAAAAATGTAAAGCAACCGGAGAAGCTGAGTCTGATACCTATTCAAACAAGTGGGCCAGGGATGGTTTCACTATGCTCATAGCTCAGGGTCCCTATTTCCTGCCAAATGGTCCTACCCAAAAAGTTGCCTGAAGGACATGAGGAAGATTGGTCACAAACAACTAAAGATATGACTTTTCTACGTGATAAGTCTCATTATACCAGTGGGACCCATGTATGTAAATTCTATTGTCTTAACAATTCCAAAATACTAAAATATCAGGAAGTGGCTGGGAAGTTAGAGAAAAAATTGTTACCTTTACCGAAAGTTACTTCTATGCGTTATTACTCAGTAATAGCCCTCAGTTAGAGAAAATGGCATTTTATCTATTTATTTTTACTACAAAGCTTTCTTATGCCGTTTCAAATTGGGTTGACCAATTAAACTAATCGAGAGTGCTCAACATCTCCATTTTTTTGGCCAGTTCTATCACTTTCAAATTTTGGTAAATCCGCCCCAAGTTTTCAACATCACAGCATGTGATGTTCCCTAAATCACAGAGACAATCTAAGATGATTTGTTCTTAATTTCAACTAAGAAGCTTTAAATTCTTTCTCCAATCACAAAGACTCATAAAGATGTCATTCTTCTTACGCAGAGAGCTGACAATGCATATGCTGGTCCTCTGCTGATTCTGAAGGAAGAACAGCTCTACACTATGGTCTGTTTCTCTGTAGCATAAGTTTTAAGGGAAAGTAAGACCCATACTTCTTATTGGAACTATTTTTCTTGTTTCAGGTTTTTTTCAGACCTGAATTTCTTGTACACTGAACCAATGACTAGTTTGGGCGCATTGCGTCTGAGGCCCATTCTCTGATGAGAATGAAGAAAGTTACCTGAGTCCCAGCCTTTTCAGCCTAACTCTACAGCTGTCATCTAGAAAAAGAAATCAAACATCCAAGTACTGGTCTTGGGTCAAATGAAAAAGTTATTTATGCTTTTACAAAAAACAGCTATAGGATGTAAAACGCCATCAAGTCAGGTGGAACTGTAAGTCATTTTTTGCTTCCTTTTCTTAGGAGAGGGGAGTCATATGGCAAGTTTTCTCATTTTGCTCCATTCCTCCATGCCCAAAGTTGAAGGCAGGTTATATTGTAGGGTCCATCCCATCTTCTGAACAGAAAAACAACTTATGCCACTTATCTTCCAGCTTTATAAGACTCCACAAAAAAGAATGAAGTAATTTGTAACAGCAGCTTCTCATCCTAGGGAGGTGAACAGGGTTCCATCATTGGACTCAAATCTTTTGTTTCCTTTCACCACTTTCACTGACCCCAAGCATGCATTCATAGGGTTAGCATCTGCAAAATACAGCCCCTTCCTTAGAAGAACAGATAAACAAAACGTTTTAAAATACCAAATGTCCAAAGATTTCTAAGAACAGTTTCCGTCTCTAGGAGAAAAATTGCTCTTCTCATCCAAAAATGTGGATTTACACATGTTAAAATATGTATTTATACAGAGATGGTTTTGATTTATTCAGACATGAAATTAACTTTTTGATATTTT
Source organism: Carollia perspicillata (assembly GCA_004027735.1). Classification (NCBI taxonomy): domain Eukaryota; kingdom Metazoa; phylum Chordata; class Mammalia; order Chiroptera; family Phyllostomidae; genus Carollia; species Carollia perspicillata. The sequence continues at coordinate 18,677 of PVKM010002806.1, forward strand.
GTTTTTATGCTTCTTTATCACATCACAGGTTTAACTGCAATATTGGACCTCTGTTCTTAGCCAGTTAATCTATGTCACAGGATGAGCCAGGAGATACATATATATTTAGCATCTCTCTCATTTCCAATTATAACACATTTGTAATTTACTCCTATAGTTGCAACTGTGCTTATGATAGTGCCCAAACTGGAAGAAACTTAAAAACAACAACAACAAAAACTTTGATACTTGCTATTTATATAGTCTTCCTGCTGGAAACAAAAGGTAAAAAGTTCACAAATACCACTCACTATCTAAGCACCTGTTTCAAATTAACATCACTCTTCAGCTTGCAAAATAATTTCATTACAATTAAGAAAATGGCAGAAGAAACATGTCAGTTGCTTCTTTCTTCCTGAAGAAGATGGCAGAACGACTGCATCCTAGGGGCTTCTCTGTGTTGAATGTTTGACGTGCGGAAAAGAGAAAAGCAGCCTTTCCAATCCAAATCATGGAGGTAAAGTGTAGAGAAGAGATATTTGCATTTCAAGATTATGGAAAGTGACTGGATAGAAGAGGCAGGACTACCCACTCCAGAAGACAGCATAGAAATACCTAGAAATACAAGATAAGTTAAAAAACAGGAAGATTAAAACAGGTACTTCCTGCATGAGCTTACTTTTAAAAATAGTATTTAACACATAGAAAGAAAACAATGTTTTGGATTACACTTTATCTAAAAGAAAGTGTCCAACCATAACACCAAATTCAGTATTGTCATCAGAAAAGCAAAAGCAGTAGCCAGAAAAAAATATATTAAGTATGATACAAAAAAGTTAGATGTATATAAAAACTTACATAAAGTGAAATATACACATTAATTTCCTCTTATACGAATACAGTAATGTACTGTAAGTTTTTATAGCCATAAAATAATATAAAACATTTGTGTTTAAAAGCAGTGTAGTACTTGCCCTGGCCAGATGGCTCAGGTGTTTTGAGCATCATCCCATTCACCAAAAGGTTGTGGGTTCAATCTCCAGTTAGGATGTGTACACAAGGCAACCAATGGATGTTTCTATCTCTCTCTAAAATATCAATAAACATATCCTCAGGTGAGGATTAAAATAAATAGATAAAAGCAGTATTGTACTCCAAATCTGATGTCTAAATACTCCTACTCAAGCCATATATGAATCATCTTTGAATTATCTTCAACTACACAAGACTAACATTGAACAATTATAGAGTATAAGTAAAATAATTCGTACTGTATCACGATCATCAAATGCAAGCATTTAAAAACATTAGCAGTTGCCCTGGCTGGTGTAGCTCAGTGGACTGAGCGTGGGCCTGCGAACCAAACAACAGCGGTTCGATTCCCAGTCAGGGCACATGCCTGGGTTGCAGGCCAGTTCCCAGCAGGGGACACACGAGAAGCAACCATACATTGATATTTCCCTCCCTCTTTCCTTCCCTTCTCCTCTAAAGATAAATAAATGAAATCTTTACAAAAATTAGCAGTTCACTGATGTTAAACACAGCACTTGTTAAATTGCAAGTATCTGCAAAAGTCAATCAGACAAAAGAGAATAAATATTGTATAATTCCACTTACATGAGGTACCTAGAATAAGCACATTCATAGGGACAAAATGTGGAATTGGGAGTTATTGATTAATGGAACTGATTTTCTGTTTGGGATGATAAGAAAGTTCTAGAAACAGATGCTAGTACTGGTTGCACAACAATATGAATGTACATAATGCCAATGAATTGTATGTACATTTAAAAATGGTTAAAATGATAACTTTTACAGTATGTATATTTTATAATAAAACTGTTAAAAATCACTGATGCTACCAACAGCTTAAATTACTATGGCTTACAAAAATGGCAAATAGCAATTAGCTAATTAGCTCTACTTTTTTAGTACGTCATATATATTTAAGAAAAGTTACTTCACTGAATATGAATAACTTCTTCTGGTTGAAGGTGACACAGTTCTGAATCAAAACTTATGAAAGGCAAATGTTAATTAATTTAGAATCAAATCAAGAGTAAGAGAATTATGGAATTTGCACTTGTTGCCAAAGCAGCAGTGTAAAGGGAAAAAATACAGCTGATCCACAAACAGGCCTTTATAACTGTACCAGCAACAGGGCTGTTTCATTACATAAGCTTACTCAGGCTGATTCAAAGCTTGCACCAGCCACTAGAGTTAGACAGTTGAATTCTGATGGCAAGATAACTGGCAGCGAGCTGTCCAGGTGGCCAGTTAGTTGGAGCCCTATCCGGTGCACCAAACTGTTGCAGGCTGATTCCCAGTCAGGGGTTATACCTGGGTTGTGGGTTTGATTCCCAGTTGGGTGTACATGGGAAACAACTGATCCTTGCTTTTCTTTCACACTGATGTCTTCTTCTCTCTCTTTCCTCTTCCTCTCTCTCTCTAGAATCAATAAACATATCCTTGGCTGAGGATTAAAAAAAAAAAAGAAAATCTAGTTCTTTCCAGAATATATAACCAAACAAGCACAAAACAAGCCTTAAAAAAAAAAGAGTACCTTTTCTTCATATTCTTTCAGCAGCACTAATAAAAATGCATAGTCATTATCTTATTAGGAAATAATGCTAGAATATCATAAGCTTGTATTTTCTTCAAAATACCCAATTTCACATATTAGACTTGACTATTCCATTTTCTACATTCTAAACACATACACAAATGAGGTTGGTCCAGAAAGTATCCAGCCGTGTGACATGAAAAATAGGGACATTTACTGAAGAAGATAGAAGACACAAGAAACCATGTACACAGGATAATTTGTAGGGATTCGGTCCCTACAAATAGGCACCTTGGGAACCTCATACAATCGCCATCAGCTGCTCCGTTGTATTTTCCCGATTCTCACTGATGGTCTGAAATCTCTTCTCTTTCAAAGGTGACTTTAGTTTTGGGAAAAGCCAGAAGTTGCATGGTGCCAAATCTGGGCTGTAGGGGGGCTGAGTCACCTGGGTGATTTGATGTTTTGTGAAAAACCTCTGCAGGAGACATGATGCATGAGTGGGTGCACTGTTGTGATAAAGCTGCCAGTCACCAGTTGCCCATTATCGGAATAGTGGGCAACTATTAAGTACTTACCATGGGTCACACCCTATTTAAAAAGCTGCGGCCTTCTGAATCATCGGAATAGTTCCCACAGAGGAATGTGCAAACTTAATGCATGATTTGATGCGGATTCACTGCTCTGCTTACTCAAGTTGGTTTGAATGCAATGCTCACTCAACGGGTCTACTGCCCCCACTGACCAGTACAGTGAAGTCATCATTGTTCTCGCTTGTGAATTCTAGTCCACTCTCCTTGGCTGCCAGGTTACATCGATGTTGTGCAAACCGTTCTCATTATACTAACAATGGCTGGACTTTTCCCAGACAAACCTCATACGTATCACAAACTGTTGGACCCTTTTGAAAACTGAATAAATAGCTCAATATAAAAGCCAAAGTTCTGACCAAAGACTGATCTACAAGATTTCCCTTAAGACCTACATCACCCGCCTTCCACCATCTCTTCTGACCCTCAACTCCACCCCTCTCCCTGCCTCCGTCATGGGTTCCAACCACAGTGGACTCCTTGCTCTTCCTCAAACGTCAGGTATGCTCCTACCTCACAGCCTTTGTACTGGCCGTCACCTTTGTGAGAAGACTCTTCCCCAGGTATCTGCATAGTTAAGTCCCTCACCTTTACTCCAATGCTATCTTCTCAATGAGGCCTATTTTGAGTCCCTATTTAGGTTACATTACCCCCCCAATCCCACCTACAGACACACTTGAACCATTTCCCTTTACCCTGCTTTTCCTTTTATCCATTGCACAGAATGCTATCTAACCTACTACATAAGGTACTTACTATGTTTCTCATTTACTGTCTTGTCTAAAATGTAAGGTCCACCAGGAAGGAACCTATTTTGTTAACTGATGAATCCCAAAAATAGGATGTGACCCATGTTGAGCACTTAATAAAAATTTGTTGAATGAATGAGAATAGCAGGGCTATTAAATACGCTGAGCCAACATGAGTTAAAATTTAAATAGACATAGGTTCTAGAGTTAGGTGAGGAAACTACAACTAGACACTCTGATCTATAAAACACAAATACGTCCCTGTAAAGTTGGCAGCTTACTTGGCACTTCTGTGTCTCTGAAGTCTTCTGCTCAGTGCTGCTGATTATACAAGTAACTCTGTATCAGAAAACCCGACTTACTAAATGAATGGAAAGGGAAAACAGGAATTTCAATGCAGTACTTATCCTAGTCAGATCTGAGTCAAATGACTTCATGTGGCAGTTAGCTTTCAAAATAGTCCTGGTCATGGCTGCCTCCCAGTAGTCAGACTTTTTTATAGTCCCTCTAATAAAGCGTCAGGGTTGATCTAAGTGACTACTGTATAATAATAATTTTCAAATTGTTTACCTTTTTAAAGATTTTGTGCCCTGGCTGCTGTGGCTCGGTGGATTGAGTGTGGGCCTGGGAACCAAAGGATCGAGGTTTGATTCCCAGTCAGGGCACATGCCTGGGTTGCAGGCCAGTTCCCAGCAGGGGACGCACGAGAGGCAAACACATTGATATTTCACTCCCTAACCCTTCCCCTCTAAAGATAAATAAATAAAATCTTAAAAAAAAAAAAAGATTTTGTTTACTTTTAGAGAGGGGAAGGGAGGGAGAAAGAGAGAAAATATCAATGTGCCAATGCACAGAGAAACATCTATCAGATGCCTCTCGTACACCCCCAACTGGGCAACCTGGGCAAGTGCCCTGACCAGGAATAGAACTGGCGACCTTTCAGTTTGCAGGCCAGTGTTCAATCCACTGAGCCACACCAGCCAGGGTTGAATAATAAATAATTTAACTGGCTTTTGTCCCTGGTAGGGAGACTCTAAATTCTTGTTTACAATAAATGAGCCTGTAGAAATTAAACAACACACCAAAACAACCAATGGGTCGAAGTAATCACAAGGGAAATTAGAAAATATCTTGACACAAATAAAAACAAAAACACAACACACCAAAAACTTATGGGGTGCAGCAAAAGCAGTCCTAAGAGGGAAATTTACAGCTGTAAAGGCTCACATTAAAAAAAAAAAGATCTCAAAGCCACAACCTCACTTCACATCTTAACTAGAAAAAGAATAAACTAAATGGAAAGCTATCAAGAAGGAAGGGGAAAAAATTAGAGCAGTGTTAAATAAAACATAAAAATAGAGAAAGTCAACAAAACCATAAGTTAGTTTGGACATAGTCATAGGAACCCCTGAATTTGTGGTCAGTTGTTCAGATGTTCACGTGGCTTGGGAAGCCTCCAACATGCAACTGGCATTTAACGTGAGGGCAGTCTTGTTGGGGACCTGGCCCCCTTAGACTTCTGTATAAAAGTACACTAGTTGGTGTTAAAGTAGTGACCAACAGAATGAGGAGGAAATGATAGTGACTGACTTCTGAGGCAAGGTTATAGATGGAACACCGACTTCTACTTTGTTGTCCTAGATTGCCTGTTCTGGGAGAAAGCAGATGTCGTATTATGACAACACTCAAGCAACCGGGAAAGAGGCTAACATCACAAAGAACTGAGGTTTTCCATCACCAGCATGAATTTGCTAGCCATGTGAATGAGCTACCACGGAATCAGAGCTGATGACTGCCAATCCAGACAGTGTCTTGACTGCAACTTTATGAGACCTCAAGCCAGAAATCACCAGCTAAGCTGCTCCCTAATTTCTGACCCATATAAATCTGTGAGAGATAATACATGTACACTAGGTTTTTTTCTTAAGATTTTCTTTCTTTTTGAGAGAGAGGGGAAGGGAGGAAGGGAGAGAGGGAGAGAAACAAACATGGGCTGCCTCTCACATGCACCCCAACCAGGGACCAGGCCCACAACCCAGGCTTGTGCCCTGACTGGGAATCAAACTGGCAACCTTTCACTTTGTGGTATGAACCCAACCAACCACACCAGTCAGGGACATACTGCTGTTTTGTTTTGGGTTTTTTTTTCTGTAGAGAGTAAAGATTAAAAAAATTTTTTTTAAGATTTTATTTATTTATTTTTAGAGAGAGGGGAAGGGAGGGAGCGAGGGAGAGAAACATCAATGTGTGGTTCCCTCTTGCGTGTCCCCGGACTAGGAATCGAACCAGTGACCCTCTGGTTCATAGGCCACCATTCAATCCACTAGGCCACACCAGCCAGGGCGAGATACTGTTATTTTAATCCATTAAATTTCAGGTCATTTGTCATGCATCGATACACTTTGCTTCCTCTAAGGACTTGAGAGTGAAATATTCCTTTCTCACTTTGCTATGTAAGCAGTAAATTCAGAACACATTTCACAAAACACAGTAGATATCACTGTCATTCTAATTAAGTTTTTTTAGTGTCTTATTAAAAAAAACTGTTGGGGCCCTGACCAGGTAGTTCAGTTGGTTAGAGCTTCATCCAGAACACCAAACATTGTGGGTTTATTTCCAGGTGAGGGCAAATACCTAGGTTGTGAGTTTGAGCCCCAGTCAAAGCACATACGGGAAGCAACCAACAGATGTTTCTCTCACTTTCCCTTCCTCTCTAAAAATCAATGAACATATCCTTGGATGAGGAATTTAAAGAACTGTTGGGCTTGTTTCTGCCTCCAGATATGAATTGACCATAGTAATGTAAAATTACTGCCTGGGCAAAAATTTAACTTTTCAGTCATTTATCAAATATTTATTGAGTGCTTCCTTTGTTTGGATATTTTAAGTTATTTACTTGAAAGGTAACAAATGCACATGATAGGACAAAGTGAAATAAGATATACAGTATCTCTTGCATATCTTTGTAGAGATATTCTACAACTACATAAAATCTGTGTAAGCAGATTTCCTCCCCCAAAAGGAAAGCATACGATACATAGTTCTGCACCTTGCTTTTCCCTTTAATATATATGAGATCATTCCATTTCCAGAATTAAAGCTACCCTGTAAGTACTTCTCACAAGCACCTACATTTATTTATATCATTTCCCAATGGATATGTAAATTGCTAGCAATATTGGGCTATGCCCAATGTCAAGTTTCCATCACTGTCGACCTTAAGGTTCTACATCTAAGCAATAAAGCCTCTCCTGTAAATCATATGATAAGGACTCTATCACTTAAAGGGCATTTTGCCCAGTTTTTATTTCTTTTCTTAATATTGAAATATATAGTGGGAATTTTTCATTTTTAAATCCTCACCAGAGGTCAAGCTTATTGATTTTAGAGAGGGGGAAAGGCAGGGGTGGGGGAGGGGAGGGGGAGACACATCAATTGGTTGCTTCTCTTAACTGCTCTGGCCAGGGTCCAAACCTGCAACCTAGGCATGTGCCCTGCCTGGGAATCAAACCTGTGACCTTTTGATTTACGGGACAATGCTACAACCAACTGAGCCAACCAGGGCTATAGTTGGAGTTTTTTACTTAGCTTTTTTCCATTTTTTAAAATTGTGGCACAATACATGTAACATAAAATTTATCATGCCCTAGCCAGGTAGCTCAGTTAGTTAGAGTATTGTCCCTGTACGCCAAGTTTATGGGTTCAATCCCCAGTCAGGGCACAACAAGAATCAACCAGTAAATACAAAAGTAAGTGGAACAATAAATCGATGTTTCTCTCTCTAAAGTCAAAAAATACTTCTTTTAAAATTTATCATTTTAACCATGACTGTTGTAGCTCAGTGGGTTTGGGCAAATGATTAAGTCTTTCTTTCCTTTTTTATATTTAATGCATTGCTGTAATCCTATAGGCAACCTGTCAGACCAAATCTCAAGGTCAACGGACCAAGGACACAAAATAAAAGATTAAGCTTACATATCAATTATTTATAGTTATTTGGATGTTCATTTTCTGTTTTAGCTAATGGTTTATTGTTCCTCTTCTATCTAGCTATTTTCAGGCTGCTTAAACAACATTTGTAAGCATTAGCAACTATTACTCACTTGCCAAATCCTGAGTTCAGAATTTTTTCTTTTCCAGATGAATATAAAAGCACCTAAAAGGCAAGGAAAATGTTCTTCCTGTGATAGGGAAAAATAAAAAGAACATTACAGTAAGGATACAGCCGTCACTGGTGCTATTTGCATTCTTGTGCAAAATTATTCAACTAAATCAAGGTTTTCTAAAAAACATCACTATTGAAAACTACTCAGAAGGAACAATCAGGAGTTAATGTCTACCTGCACTGGCATTAATTTTATAAAGATGTCAAAATTCTTGGAGCAGTGTTTCTCAAGTTTTTATGGAACACTATCCCATTTGTCGATGATGCTACGGACTCTCTTCTCCCCACAAAAGGCCTTTGCTTTAGTGCAGATGACCACTCCCCTCTGTAAGGCAGGGAGGAAGAATGCTCTTCTTTTCCTCTACCCTGTTTCTTCTTTCTTCTCCTAAATGAAATGAAAGAACCTACTCCTGGTGAAATCCACAGAAAGATCGTATTTAAAAGTCCTTTACCTGATATTTTCAGCTCTGCTCAATCCAGGGCCAGCAAACAGCGTACCAGAAACATTTATTTGTATTGTGATATGTCATTTGAACTGGACCCAACTGACGTGCTGTCTTAAACAGGCTTCACCAATTCAGAAACCTGAAAACAGGAACCGTTCCCAGAATGTAACGACCCAAATTACAAAAAAAAGATACCCCATAATGTTAAACAAAAACCGAATACAAATGCCTGACAGTATTATACTTTGCAACCCCACCATATTACACAAACTACATCCTAATAATTCTCAAAACTCTCAATTCTCTATAAAGAAATAAATAAGTAAAAACTGTATGCTAACTCTAGCTCTGGAAAACAACGGAGAATTCTACCGAGACCTAGAGAAAGCAGAGATGAATGCCCTTTAGGGAATTATGAGGTCATACAGGGACAAAGCTGCTTACTGAGCTCTTTAAAGTTTGAAGTGGGATGGGAACGAATGGATATAGCAAAGGTAGCAAGGGGACATGCACCATACACAGACCCAAATTTAAATCCTGGTGACCTCTGATTTTGGAACAAACAAAAAAATCCTACGGGCAACCTGTCAGACCAAATCTCAAGGTCGACGGACCAAGGACACAAAATACTCCTAACCGTAACAGGCATGGGTCGATACCGGAGCCTCAGGCAACACAGTGACAATGAAGCCGTGAGACGAGCAGTATAAATACATTCTTCAAAGGATAAACCAACGGCGGACGCAGAGCCTGCCAGACACACACCCGCATGGGCGCAACCACCAGGGAACAGCCGGCAGTCACACATGGTGCTGAGATCAGTCAGTGGCCCGTCGAGGACGGAGCGGTGGTACACACACACCCCGGGAGGCGGGTGCGGCCGCCCTGGGGCAGCTCGGGAGGAAACCCACGCCGGGCCGAAGCCCCAGCCAGCTGCAGGCAGGCTCCGCCGCAGGGCTGGACCATGCCAATTCCTGGCTGTCCTCTCGTCGCTGGCCTTCTCAGCTTACCTCGCATGAGCCAGCAGAAGCAATGGACCGCCCGGGGACCGGCCTTCCCCGGCCCAAAGGCCGGATCGCAGCAGAGAGCCTCAGTCCGCCATCTTCGCTCCTTCACAAGTCCGCCAACCTTGTGGAGGCCGTTTCCACAGGCCCCGCCTGTGCCGCCGCGTACTGATTGGATAACGACTTGTGCGGCGTACGCCCCTTCCGCCGTAGGTTGGTTGGAACGCACGTCCGTCAATAGTGTTAGCTACATTCTTTCCGTCCCTCGTCTGTTGGATTGGGTCCCAGGGTTGAGGTAATAGGAAAATTGCTTTTGTAATTCGTTTGTGAAGAATGTAAAATTATTTCCGCATAGAGACAGTGTCACTTTGTAGTACTTTGGCTAGGCCACATGACTATTAAAAGCCATCATTAGGCTAAACAATAATACTAATTATTTCATACTCAGGCCCTGGAGATTTTAATGCTGGGCATAACGACCTAGGCAAACAATTTAATTGCTCCAGTTTTTCTCTAACTTTGACCCATTTGGACTCTTAAAGGACCGAAACATTGGGTTGCTGTTTATAGCTGTGCAAAATTTGTCACTTTTCTTTGAGGGTCCTTCGGCCCAGTGTTACAATTGGGCTATTTTTGTTGCTTCCTACAGCCAACAAAGAGCTGAAGAACGCTGTAGGGCTCTAGAGATCCTTCCTTCAGTGATTGTCCCAGGAGCGTCATTAGGAGCTCCTCTTCCGGCTTCTGCAAGTGGCTCTTGGTTGGTTGGTGTAGGTCCTCAGACACCACTAACGCTGTCATCTGGGCCACTCCCTGGAGTACAGATTGCCTAGCTACAACTCCTTGAGATCCAATTCTTGAGTCTTTGGATAAGACCAAGCCATCTTATTTGAACAGAAACATATGATAAAAAGTGTCTAAGGGAAATCTACAGCTAATGTACTTATTGGTGAGACTTCATACTTTTCTATTTAAGATCAGAAACAAGGCAAGGACACAGACTCCTACCACCTCTACTCAACATTATTCTGGAGGGTGCAGCTAGTGCAAGAGGCTAATAAATAGAAGGCATCCAGATTGGAAGAAAAGACTGTCTTTATTTGCCTATGACACAATCCTTTTTACAAAAGCATATAAGGACCCTGGCTGGGTATATCAGTTGGTTAGAGCATAGTTCTTCGGTTGGCAGGCTGGCCCTCAATCCGCTGAGCCACACCAGCCAGGGCTGAGTGTAATCCCAATACAAGTTTCGATCCTAGTCAGGGCATATACAAGAATCAACCACCCCTGGCTGGTGTGTTTCAGTTGGTTGGAGCATCATCTTATAAACAGGAAGTTTGCAGGTTCAATTCCTGGTCAGGGCACATGCCTATGTTGCAAGTTTGTCCCCGTGAGGATAAAAAAAAATGAACAACTAATGAATACGTAAAATAAGTGGGATAGCAAATTAATATTTCTCTCTCTCTCTCTCCCTATTTCTCTTTATATTAGAAACTACCTGTTTAACAAAGTTATAAGATACAAGATCACTATGCAAAAATCAATTATATTTCTCTGTATGAATAACAAAAATGAATTAACAAAGCAATTGTATTCACAATAGCATCAAAAAGTAAAATACTTAGAAAAAACTTAATAAAACAAGTCCAAGATTCACTGAAAACTACAAAATATGCTGAGAGAAACAAAGATCTCAGTAAGCGGAGAGCCCTTGTCCGGTGTGGCTTAGTTGGTAGGAGCATGCTCCAGTAACCAAAAGGTTGCAGGTTGGATTCCCACTCAGGGCACATATCTAGGTTGCGGGTTTGATACCCGGGACAGTCACGGTGTGCAAGGAACCCCTGTTGCAGATACTTAGTCTCTCCAGTCTGGGCACATATGGGAAGCAACGGATTGATGCTTCTCTCTCCCATGGATATTTCTCTTTCCCTTCCTCTCTCTCTAAAAGCAAAAATGTCCTTACATGAGGATAAAAAATAAAATAAGTGGAGAGACTTCCCATGTTCATGGATTGTTAGAATCAATATTGTTAAGATAGCAGTTCTCAAACGGATTAGATTCAATGCAATTGGTAAAAAAATCCCAGCACTGTTTTTTTTTTGGCAGAAACAGACAAGCTGGTCCTGAGATGTATATGGAAAAAACAAAGGACCTAGAATAGCAAAGAAAATTAAAGAACAAAATTGGAGTAGTTCACTACCTGATTTCAAAACTGACTACAAAGCTACAGTAATCAGGACAGTGTAGTATTGAACACTAGGAGAGGCATATAGAATCAATGGAATGGAAATTGAGAATCCAGAAACAAACTCTTACAATTGTGGTAAATTTTTGGCCAAGACACCAAGATTATTCAGTGGGGAAAGGATAGTCTTTTCAATTCAGGATAATGGCAGGGTTGATTTATAACTTGATTATTAAAATATTAACATACTTCCATACTTGCTTAAAAGTAGCCATTGTCCCAGACCTGCTTCCCTCTCCTGCTTCCCTCTTTTCCAGGACTTCCCACACTTACCCTCTATTCAACAACTGAAGGGCTTACTGCCTAGCATAGCAGAGGATCTCCAGGACTCTAATTCTGATCTACATTCTGATTGGTCAATGCAGCATTAGTAGTAGAATATTTTGAAGATTATTACTCCTCCCCCAATATAGGTATTATTCTTCCTGGGACCCAGGCAACTAGAGAAAAACCAAAAACAAAATCATAAAGTAGTGTCAACTGGAATGACAGATTGTTTCTCATTTATTTCCTCTTAACAGCCATCCCCTTTCATCTTTAAAAATTCTGCAGATATACCTATGGGTGTTCCCCCAAACAGACATATATATCTACTTGGAGAACCTAGTATACTATGAATTAACAATCAGGAATTCTGGATCACCTAGGTAAACCTCTGTTGTAGTACAGGAATTCTGAAAGATCTCTGACAAAGATGGTCATTCAAGATTTTGCTTGAGCCTGTGCAGAGACTGCTGGGTACCCCCAGTGTCCTACTTCTTCCTTAGGAAAAGAGATCCTATTTTCCAGGCTTCCTCACCAGTAAGGTATGGCCACATGACTAACCAAGTGAAAAATGGTCATACAAGATTTTGCCTAGCAACCAACAGCTAGGGAGTACACCAGCTTTAGGGATATCCTGTTCTTCTTTTAAATAATTATTAGAAAATTCTTCCTCATTAAAATAATCTAGAATCTGTCAACCTATTACTTCCATTCATCATTAATAAATCTTATATAATGCTTAGCATGTGTCAGGCACTCATTTAATCCTCACAGCAACCTGTGAGTTTGATGCTGTTATCATCACCATCAATATGCTTATGCAGTCAAGGAAAAAGTATACAAAGGTTATGTGAATTGTTCAAGTTCATGTTCTTGGTTAAGTGGCAGAACCAGGATCTGAACCCACCCAATTTGTTTCCAAAGTCCATGCTCTTAAATTCTACATTGAACTATTTAATTATAGCCCTGGCCTGGTAGCTCAGTTGGCTAGTCTTATCCTGATACACCAAGGTTGTTGGTGCCCCCCCCCTGCCATCAGGGCACATACAAGAATCAGTCAAAGGATGCATAAATAAGTAGAATCAACAAATCGATGTTTCTTTCGCTCTCCCTTCTTCTCACTCTCTAAAAAACAAAACTAATCATATCCTCTACATTCTTGGTTTATGGATAACTACCATCTTCAAATACATTAGATATAATCCAACCCAACTGTCTCCATTTAATTATAAATACTATGAGACATAGGCTTTGCTGAAATCAATGCTGTGCCTATCTCATTGATCTAACATGTAAATTTCATAAAGCTTTGAAATAAGTGAAGGGATAGTAATTTGGCATAGTTAATTTTTTTGCTAAATACATCAGCATCCTAGCAATCATCAAATTCTTGTCCACGTCTTCAGTAACCATGTAATGACCCAATCCAATATTCTGCTGGGGAATGTCAAACAGGTGAGTAGATAATTTCTTACATCTGCCCTTGTCCCATTTTGCAAACTTTCCTGGTATCTGCCTCTTTCTGTTCTCTAACCATCTCCCAATAATTTGTATCTCCATGATTATGAAGCTACCAGAATTGCCCCTGATCTCACGGGCATAGACGAGATTACCAAATGTGGTCATACTGCTCCAGATTTGTGATTCTGGCTCCACAGTGCCAGGAAGAAGCAGCAGTCATCATAAAATACATTTAAATTTTAGCATGTATATTCTTCTAAAATTCAAAGTTTTAACTAAGAAATTGAGTCAGTTCTCAGAAACTGTTTAATGAAATAATGAAAGTCTCCATGGCAGTTTTCTCCCAACTGAAGTCCTGCAGGTTATTTTTCTTTTGTGCAGATTAATTTATTTATGAGAGAGAGATCAATTTGTTGCTCCACCTATTCATGCATTCATTGGTTGATTCTTTTTTAAAATATATTATATTGATTTTTCCATTATAGTTGTTCCATTTTCCCCCTTCATTCCCCTCCACCCTGCATACCCCCTTCCACCCACACTCCCCACCTTTAGTTCATGTCCATGTGTTATAAGTTCTTTAGCTTCTACATTTCCCACATTACTCTTGCCCTCTCCCTGTCTATTTTCTCCTCACCGTCTATGCTACTTATTCTCTGTACCTTCTCTCCACCCTCTCCTCCCACTCCCCTGTTGCTAACCTTCCATGTGATCTCCATTTCTGTGGCTGTGCTCCTGATTTAGGTGTCTGCTTAGTCTGCTTTTGTTTTTGGTGTGGATGCTAATAACTGTGAATTTGCTGTTCTTTCTCTGTTCCTGTTTTTTATCTTCTTTTTCTTAGATAAATCCCTTTAACATTTCATATAATAAGGGCTTGGTGATGATGAACTCCTTTAACTTTACCTTACCTGAGAAACACTTTATCTGCCCTTCCATTCTAAATGAAAGCTTTGCTGGATAGAGCAGTCTTGGATGTAGGTCCTTGCCTTTCATGACTTGGAATACTTCTTTCAAGGCCCTTCTTGCCTGTAGGGTCTCTTTGGAGAAATCAGCTGACAGTCTGATGGGAACTCCTTTGTAGGTAACTGTCCCCTTACCTCTTGCTGCTTCTAGAATTCTCTCTTTCATTTGAATCTTGGCTAATGTAATTATGATGTGCCTTGGTGTGTTCCTCCTTGGGTCCACCTTCTTTGGGATTCTCTGAGCTTCCTGGACTTCCTGGAAGTCTATTTCCTTTGCTAGATTGGGGAAGTTCTCTTTTATTATTTGTTCAAATAAGTTTTCCACTTGTTGCTCTTCCTCTTCCCTTCTGATACTCCTATAATTTGGATGTTGGAACGTTTAAAGATGTCCTGGAGGTTCCTAAGCTTCTCCTCATTTTTTTGAATTTTTGTTTCTTCATTCTTTTGTTTGGTTGTTTCTTTCTGCCTTCTGGTCCACTCCATTGATTTGAGTCCCAGTTTTCTTCCCATCGCTATTGGTTCCCTGTGCATTTTCCTTCATTTCACTTAGTTTCATCTTCATTTTTTCATCTAATTTGCAACCAAAATCAACCAATTCTGTGAGTATCCTGATCACCAGTGTTTTGAACTGTGCATCTGATAGGTTGGCTATCTCTTGGTCACTTAAAAGTATTGGCTCTGGGGATGTGAGCTGTTCTTCTGTTTGTGTCATGTTTGGTCAGGTGGCACCTGTTACGTAGGTGTGGCAGAGCTTTAGGTGATCACCAGGGCGGGTCAACCCAGTTGCTGGGTTGTGACGCTGTTTGTGGAGGCGGGGTCAGAGAGGGAACAATGGTGCCTGTTCTGCGCTCTCTCGGATTTGTGTCCCCTCCGCTGCCTCCCACAAGCGCCTAGTTTATCTTCGCACAAATGTGTGTCTGCGGTTGGCCAACTGCCCTGTGTGCTCTGTTCATCTCCCCAGACCCAGCATCTGGGGTCTGTAAGCTCTGCGCCACCCACACTCCCCAGCGCTCCCAGGTCTGCCAAACATTGCCTTTTCCAGCTGCGTTCCCTCTCTGCTGACTGCCGATTCCGCCCCTTACCGGTCTGGTTGAATGGTTGTCAGACTTCTGTAGTTCAATTTTCTGTGTTCTGGTGTGTTATTGTTTATAAATATTTGTTGATCTTAATCTTGGTTGTGCGAGGAGGTACAGCACTTCCACCTACGCCTCCATCTTGGCCACAAGTCACATTGATTGATTCTTGATGTGCCCTGGGTATCAAACCCTCAACCTTGGCATGTTGGTACAATGCTCTAACCAACTGAGCCACCTGGCCAGGGCTGTGCAGAAGATGTTTGAGCAACAGCTAGAAATTTGTTATTTCACTGGCAGAAAGGACAACTCCTACCCTCAAGAAATTTTGCATTATGGACAATACTGCTTTTTATCTCCATTGTCCATAAGGCTGTTTCCAAAGTGATAAGGAAAAAGATATGACACCTGTAGGAAACCAGACAAGAAATCACTGAGCTCAATCAGGACATGTAGTATAAGTTACATAGATTCGGGTACAGCCTGAATTACATGCAATAACATTATCAGGAATGCTTCACTTAAGTAAATGTCCATTTTACTAAAGCTTAAACCTATAGCACCAGTACAATTAGGCCAGTTGTTGATAACTTAAGGTCTTTTCTGTAAGCTCATGCTGTGATAGCTTCAGGGCTGAAGAACTGCTCAGGATTATTTGGTCTATAATGAAATGTCTACTGAGTGCCTGATTTTCATATAGTCTCCTTTGTCAGCTGCCCTTCTTGTCAACATCACCATTTCTAGCAGTGTCCCCATCCATTAATATATTTCCAAATTGTTATGGACGGGATGACCAAATCACCAAGTTTATTAGAATTTGTTAAAGGTTTTATTTATTTTTAGAAAGAGGAGAAGGAAGGGAGAGAGGGAGAGAGACATCAATATGTGGTTGCCTCTCATGTGGCCCCCACTGGGGACCTGGCCCAGAACCCAGGCATGTGCCCTGACTGAGAATTGAACCGGTAACCCTTTGGTTTGTAGCCTGCACTCAATCCACTGAGCTATGCCAGCCAGGGCAAGTTTATTCGAATTTATCAAATTATTCCTAAAGACATAATTTAGGGAGTAAAATATTTTCTTCTCTTGTGAATAAAACACTCAAACTGTGGTTAATTTAATGGTGATTAATATCTGTTGTAGTAGCCCACAGATGTTCTTTGACCAATTCCTATTTCTCCAGCCACCTTCAGGTACTAGATATAACAATCACCTACCTGGTTCAGTTCAATAGACTGCAAAGGGTAGTGGTAAGTGTCAAGACTATGTCTCCAAATACACAGTCCTGATAGTTTTGATGTGAGATCAGAATCTAGTGCTTAGAAGACTGAGTTTTGTAATCTCAAGATCAAGTACTTGATCAGCCTATACCTTGGGTAAAGATGTCAGGCTACGTGCTCATCCTAGAAGACATGAAACTCTTCATTGCTGTCTGTTCTCTCCCAGAGCTGTGAAGAAACAGTTTGCAGTACCTAACAAACTTATCTGGTAAATTTCCCATTACTGCTTGATGTAGAGGAAAAGAATAATAAAATCTCTAAATTGGAGTTTCTACTAAACTAAATGTTAAACAAGTCTATATTGGCAAATACCAGCCATCTTTAATTTGAATCACTTGTTGAGTCAAAGCTTAGCTAAAATAATGTGAATTTAGGGAGAATCAGTCCAGTTGCAATGGTTTCCTTCCAAGTAATTCTGCAGTGTTTGATGAACAGGATAAATATCTGGTTTGTAGCATAAGAACTCTGGTTTGTAAAGATAGTCCTCTCTGCAGTAAATACTTGCTCTAAATCCCAATCAACATACACTACTCTAACAGTGTTTTTAATATAAAAGTTAACATGGTTGTAAAATGTTTTCTTCACAATTTGAAAAAAAACATGACTACATAAAGGATATTCTAAAAAGAACATTAGACACATCTTCCAGTCAAGATGGCAGAGTAGGCAGACATGGCTTGCTTTTTCGCACAAACACATCAAAATTACAACTAAATTATAGAACAACCATCACTCAGGAACATCAGAAATCAAGCTGAATGAAGTATGACAACTACAAAATTGAGTTGAATGGAAGTCTGACGATGACAGACTTGAAGAAACCACATCCATGCAGACCACTAGGAGGGGCGCAGATGCAGAACAGGCTGTCCCCACACCCACATGGATAAAAATTCAGGAGGGATATCTCGGGAGTGAGGAGTCCCAGATCTGAACCAGGCCATCCAACCCAGGATTCCAGTGCCAGCAAGATAAATCCCCATAACTTTTGGCTGCAAAAACCAGTGGGGATTGAGCTGGTGGAACAAACTTCTGGAGCCCCAAGCAGTACCTCTTAAAGAACCCACACACAGACTCACTCCCTCACCTGGCTGTGAGTCTCCAACTCACCTACTCAGACTCTCTCCCTCTGAGCTCCAGCGCCAGGGTAGCAGCTTGAAAGGCACCAGTGGCATACTGGGAGAGGCTGACACGTCTGGCACAGGCAATTGTCCCCTGCCTGAGCCCTCCCCCTGCAAAGCCATGGAGCCAACAGGCTAGTGCCATACTTGAGACTTCATCAACCTGGCTAACACTGTTTGACCTGCCTTGGAGATCCCCAGAGACTCTGTCCCACCCAAAGTACAGGTGCACCTAAGCTGCTTTTCCATATGAATGGTTGGTCTTGGCTCCTAAATCCTATCAAATAAGCAATAGCTGGTCTCAGTGAGCTCCAGGCCTGGCACCAGCAGCAGACAGATTAGTTTCACAGCTTGGCTTCACCTGTGAAACTCCAAGCCCAGCACAAGTAGCAGACTTCTCAGATTGCTTTATCGTTCAGGAAGGGTGGCCTGGGGGCAAAGCATGGGTTAGGGCTGACCTTGGCCTACACCACCCAGGACACCCCAGGGCCAAATCTCCAGTGGACAGCTACAGACCACGTCGGAGCACCACCACCCTTGCCCCTGCACAGCTGATCCTCCATGGAGGGTGGAGGTTGGTGGTCAGTGCTCACATCACAGCCAGTCCTTCTCACTGGCCTGTGTAAATCCCTCCCATTGATCTTCCAACAGCAACCAAGGCTCAACTACAAGAGGAGGGTATACTCAGCCCACACAAAGGGTGCACCTTGAATACCCAGCTTGGGTGACAGAGGAGGCTCTGCCACTGCACCTCACAGGACATCTATTATATTAAGGCACACTACCAATGCACGGAGACAAAGCAGCTCTACTTAACACATAGAAATAAATACAGGGAGGCTGCCAAAATGAAGAGACAAAGAAACATACTGCAAATGAAATAACAGATCAAAACTCCAGAAAAAAAGCTAAATGAAATGGAAGTAAGCAATCTATCAGATGCAGAGTTCAAAACACTGGTTATAAGGACGCTCAAGGAACTTAGTGAGGACCTCAACAGCATAAAATAGATCCAGTCAGAAACAAAGGATTCACTAACTGAAATAAACAATTTATAGGGAAACAACAATAGAGTGGATGAAGCTGAGAATCCAATCTATGATTTGGAACACAACGAAGCAGAAAAACAACAAATCAGAACGAGAAGAAAAAAGAATAAAAAAAAAAAAATGAAGGTAGTAAAAGCAGCCTCTGGGACAACTTTAAGAGGTCCAACATTTGCCTCATGGGGGTGCCAGAAGGAGAAGAGAAAGCATGAGAAATTGGAAATCTATTTGAACAAATAATGAAAGAAAACTTCCTTAATTTGAGGAAGGAAATAGACATGCAAGTCCAGGATGCACAGAGAGTCCCAAACAAGATGGATGCAAAGAGGACCACACCAAGACACATCATAGTTAAAATGTCCAGGGTTTAAGATGCGAGAATCTCACAAGCAGCAAGAGAAAAGCAGAGAGTTGTCTACAAAGGATTTCCCAGAAGACTGTCTGCTGATTTCTCAAAAGAAGCCTTGCAGGCAAGAAGAGACTGGCAAGAAGTATTCCAAGTGATGGAAAAGCAAGGACCTACAACCTAGACTAATCTCTCCAGCAAAGCTATCATTTAGCAAGGGAGATAAAGTGCTTCCCAAAGTAAAGCTAAACGAATTCATCATCACTAAGCCATTATTACATGAAATGTTAAAGAAACTTATTTTAAAAAAAGATAGAAACTATGAGCATTAAAATGGTAAGTCACAACTATCAACAACTGAATCTAAAAAACAAAACAAAACAAAAAAAATTAAGCAAACCACCAGAACAGCAATGGAATCATAAGTATGGGGATCATTTGGAGGATTACCATCTGGGAGGAGGAAGGGAGGGAAAGGGGGAAAAGGTATAGGGAATAAGAAGCATAAATCGAGGCTTGGAGGCGCCCCAGCTCATGGAGAGGGGGAAAAAAAGCAGCATAAATTGGTAGGTACAAAAAGACAGGGGGATGTTAAGAGTAGTATAGGAAAGGGAGAAGCCAAAGAATTTATGTGCACAGCCCACGGACATGAACTAAGGGGAGGGACTGCTGGGTGGAAGAGGGTACTGAGCAGAGGGGGAGCAAAGGGGAAAAAAATGGGATAACTGTAACAGCATAAATTAATAAAATAGCCTTAAAATTTTCACTTTTATACCTAAAAAATAAAATAAAAAAAGAAAAAGAACAATAATTTGATAGCTTGTGGCATTCATTTCTTTTTCTAAGTACATGCTCAAACTTTGACCTAATAATCCTATTCCTCTACATTTTCTTCAAGGAAAAGTTATATGCAGAAAGGCATTCATTGTATTATATAACAGATAAAATCAGAAACAAAAGGCAAACAAATAAATGGTTAAATATTACATCAATTGGTAAAATATTATGCAATCAATAATACAAAGTAGGAAGAACAGACAACACGGAGAAATATTACAATGTTAATTTTAAAAGATTTATTTATTTTTAGAGAGGGGGAAGGGAGGGAGAAAGAGAGGGAGAGAAACATAGATGTGTGAGAGATACATCGATTGGTATGCACCTCAACTGGACCAGACCTACAACCCAGGCATGTGTCCTGACCGGGAATCAAACTGGCACTTCTGTAACACTAATCTTTTGCTTTGTGGGACAATGCCCAAGCAATTTAGCCATGCCGGCCAGGGCTACAATGTTAATTTTTAAAAGCCAATATAATCGTGTGTTATGTTTCATTTAAGCTCATATGTGTAATGCATGGATGGAACAGAAGGGACAAAGGGAAATAAAATTGGTTACAGATTCTCCTCCAACTGTATTTAATGTTGTAATGATTTTCAAATTTTTTACAGTATTGTTTCATTTTAGTCACATACTGGTATACCTATACACAGTATAGGTCAGTAACATTACAGTTCCTCCAAAATTTCCTATTTGGTCATTCTATCTATTTTTCATTTTTTCCAAATCCTAAAATTGGACTCAAAGTGAAGCAAAGATGAAACACTGTGCATGTCATTATGGATGGAATTTGAAGCAGAGAACTGGCAAAAAGAGAAGGTATCGTGTTAGAATTTGCATAACTGATTCCAACTATTACTGCTACTAATCCTTAAAATAAGAAGAGACACTCATACCCTACATAGATTAAGCAGTCACTAAAGCTTGAAGATGTGAAAAGCCATGTAATAAAAGCTAGGTACAGTATGTCATTGAGGCAAAACATGCATGAGAGCCTAGACAACTTAATAACAAGCGAGAGACAGATACCCCATTTTTAGGCCTTTTCTATGCTTAAGGAGCCAGGGAGTCAAGAACAGAAATTGAATATTACCTGGAGTGAGCGGGAAGTGGCTGAGGCTGACAAGGCTGTGCCCGGAGGCATACCGTGCTGGCTCCTACGTGAATGCCCCCACCGGGCAGCAGCTGAGAAGACCCGCATTTGATATCACGGACACACCTTACAGGAGACACTGATTTCAAACTTGAAGGTGACTGAGTGATATAAAGTTCTTGTAAAAAACATGGACAAAATCAACCAAGCTGTATTGTTTTAACTACAAGTATTTATTGATGAATCAGAGAATACAGTTTTAATGGAACAATAAGGCACAACCGTGGATTAAAACAGTTTGCTATACAGCCAAAAGGAGGAAAAAGCCATTAATTTTAGGAACTTTAAAAATGCAAGTCAAGGAGCCTGTGAAGTACCTCTCTAACAGATCGGTGTTGGACAAATCTTCCCTTTTATGATTCCTATACTACCTCACTCGGTTACAAAGTCAGACTGATACTTCACCAAGAGTTCTTCAATCATTTACATTTGAGTCTTCCCGTCTGGCCACTCCTCTGTTCTCCACTGTTCCTACTCCCTTGCAGTGGTTTTTTTCTTTCTTTCTTTTTTCTTCTTCTTTTTAGCAATTCCCTTCCTAAAGTATTGTATATATATCTTGGATAGCCTTCCAAAGCAAGGAAACATGCAAGCAAGCAATGAGTCAGACAAAATCAGCCAAGGGCAGTTATAAGGATGAACAGACTCATAAAGACAGATGTTAGGATGACAACAGCCTGATTCAATGAGGTCCATACTAAACTGACTTAGGCAGAAAATTTGCTCTGGCTCATGCAAAGACCTGTAATGCCACCTCAGGTTGTGCCAGCAGGGCCAGACCCCTTGTTTCTAAGGGATTAGCAGTGGTCAAAGAGAGGAGCTAGGAAAGCGGTGTGACCAGGCTACTAATGATATGACACATTCAAAGCTCTGGACCTGTCTTAGGAGCTGACTATGGCTTCCAGCATTAACATTTGCCAAGTGTAAAATTCATAAAGTATTTTGTGCAAAACTTCAAGACACTGAGGACAATCTTTAAATCTTTTGGACTGGGATAAGTAGGCACTTCTTTAACACTAATCTTTGTATTTGGAAATGTGAAGTGAAAAATATTCCAGGGCACATAACACTGAGGCATAAACCATGCTGCAGATGTGAGAATACATGAGGCTTCTAGGATGTCCAGCCTCCTTGCTCAAAAAGCCATGAGAAAGTCCCCAAGCATATTGTCAGAACAGCCATTCTGGTGGTAACAGTTTCCCAAAACTAAGCAAATCTGTTGGCATATGGCTCTTTTCTGAAAAGTCAACACTGTACTAGCAAGAGCAGTCATATAGGTATGTATGCTGAGAATTAGAGGCCAGAGGTAGAGCTACCTGGGCAAGTCAGCTGAAAGGCTGTGCTCTGTACCTCTCACTACGGTCACCACCTTTCAAGAACATCTCCAACCCACAGCCCTTTGATGACAAAGCAGAGTGCAGAGGACCAAGAGACAACCACGGTTTTCTGACGAAGTGTTGGTTTTTGAAAAGCTCCTGAAGGCAACATCCCAGAGATCTATTTAAGAGTAAAGGTAGTTCAAAACTGCCAGACCACCGAACTATCCTGCCAAGTCAGAAATACACTGAACAGGCATAGCTTGGGGTGCTAAGTAGTACAGAGGAGACTGAAGCTTAATAAAAAGCGGGGAAACTGAAAGGCTAAGTGAATGATGTATTGGGTAAAAGAGAAGCAGAAAGCAAACGACACGTGAAAAGGATAGAGGAACATGCCAAAGCCTTGTTGGAGGGAAGGCAGTGTGGCTATAGTTTACATCCAATGAAAGAGCTAGGCTGGCTGGTTCTTGATCTGATTCAGTTTCTCACTTTCTCAGATGAGATGCACATGTAGCATTCAGCAGCAGAATGGGGGGTGGGGCTGGGGTCGGGAAAATATTTAGAAATGGAGATAACCAGCGAATGATACGGAACAGATGCAGACCGGTGTACCATTCTGTAATGCCCTGTTTATACACCAAAGGCAAGTTTATGTTGGCAGAACATATTGGGGGTTGTCATGCAACAGCAGTAGTACTTTGGGAGAAGGTGAATGATGGGGTGGAAGTGGTGTGGTGGACAGAAGGACTCCCAAGTTCCAGTTCTTAAATACTAGACAGCAAGGAATAATTTGTTCTTAGTCCTTTAGTGAAGAAATCGGATGCTCATTTTCTGTTCTACATCCACCTTCTCCAAAACCTGGGGGGAAAAAAACCAATTACAGAAACTGTCCCATGCTTCTATCTGAATGTTTTTTCCCCTCCCTCCTGTGCAGAGCTGAACTTTTCAAACCACAAGATGACTGACTGACTGACCTTAACAAATTCTGTGAAAGATATGGCGCTGTCCCCATCTTGATCAGCCTCTTGGATGGTCCTGTCTGCGATGCTGCCCAGCTGTTCATCTGAGATGTTCACTCCAACCATCATGCGTAGCACCTGCCAGACCAAGAACCAGGATTATAGGAGACTAAGGTCAGGGGGACTCTTTTACTAATATTGATGATAAAGCCCAAACCTCTTTCCTTCGATACCCTCAAACACAATAGTCAGAAAGCTGACACTCTTATTTTCTCATGTAGACCGTTCTGGACAATGACATGAACAGAATTCTCCAGCAAGGTCACTGAATAGGAAAGCAAGTCTCACTGGGCAAAGTCCTCTGCATTTTGCTTTTCCCTGTTCTTCCTGCCTGGAATGTAGATATAATTCCTGGTGGTACAGCAGCCATCCTGGAACCTTGAGGTGAAAAAAAAAATCATGTGTGCTATGAATGTCAGAGCAAGAATACAGAAGAAGTTTGGTTCCTGGACATCATTTAGGTACTGTATCAACCTGGACAATCTATGCCCAGATTTGTTGCATGAGGCAAACTAGTTTGTTTTCATTCATTCATTCATTCATTCATTCATTCATTCATTCATTCATAGTGAAGGAAGAAACTTTATTTAGTGCAGAAAAACTCAATTGTGACTCAGCACCACTGTAAAAAGAGCACCTGTGGCCAGGCTCCTCTCTGGCTAGATAGCTCTGCTCTGTTCCTCTATGATCTATTGGCTTGGCTTTGCTCCGCGCTGGTCTCTTTCATGCCATGGTGTTCTGCTCTGTGCTACTCTGTCTGGCATGACATCTTCTGTGTTTTAGCTCAGCCAGGGGGCAAACTAGCTTCTCACTCGTTTATAAGTTTGGCCATCCTTAAAGTATGGCCAAGAAACATTAAGATCCTTGAAGGGTTAAATACTAAATCCTCCATTTTAGAAAAATAACATTCTAAGCGCTACCATACATCTGAAAAAAGATTTAAAGAGCTGTGGGAACTGCAGTAAAGAAAAGTTAACACTGTTGCACCAAATTTGTCTCAAATATAAGAAATCCACCCCCTCCAAATTCTGCTAACATCTCTATGGTATAAATATACTTTGAAAATTGCTACCTTAAGCAACATAAACCACTCTAACCTTGTGACTCTAAGACAGTATGAAATGGGGGAAAGGATGCTTTCGCGACACCTCACGTCACTGCAGTCAGCCGCCTGGCTTCGAAAGGGCAGAGACTTTCCACAGGGAAAGAAGGCCTCCTCGCCCAGCTATTCACAAGCTTTCCACTCCCCCACTCCTTTATAGCCTTCTCCAATCTTATGAAATGATTTTTAAAAAGTAAATTACATTTTTTTCTGAAAAGAAAAGAACTGAAATATTGATGTGCGTCAATGCTGACCATTTTTTTCACAACTCAGTTCTTGAAAATTGGAAGTTGTACATTTTGGGCACAAATGTACACAAATTGAAGGATTACTAAAAAGAGGCAATGCTAGTGAAAATAAAAAAATAGCCAAGCCATCTGCCATCTTTCCTGATTGCCTGTGGCCAACTAGACAAATCACTCTATCCTCAAATCTTTTTGGCAGATCAGATCTCAGCCTAATTATTCTTTAAAGTGTTTTATTTTTAGAATTGTGAAACTGAATCGTGCAGGTATGCCATGTGTGTATAGGGGGTGGTGGTGTCTTCAAAATCACTCAACCAGTCCATCAATGAGGACATGAGGAAGTGGCTTGACACGGGTCCTAGCAATCGGGGCCCTAAGCTGTCCGCTCAGGGTTCCTTGGCCAGCTGGCGTGCTTTCCACCTCTCCACGGTATCACTCTCGGTTCCAGTCAGAAGTGTTTCTTAGCAGATGAGACGTTTATTATTACTATTTTTAATGTCTGGTGAGGTTTTTTGTATATACCCTTTACTAGTGAAGGAAAGCTCTCTTCTCTGTTTTTCTAAGACTTCTTTTTAAAAAATCATGAGTGAATGACGAATTTTACCAAATGCTCTTTTTTCTTATGGAAGAAGCTATTCAGTTTTTCTTTTGTAATCTATTATTGTGCAAAATACACTGAGTTTCTCATTTTAAACCAATTTTGAAATCCTCGTATAAAACTCACCTTGGCTATAACATAGTGTCCTATTTATATATTGCTGGATTCAGTGTGTTAATATTTTGTTTAGGATTTTTACGTCTATGTGAACGAAAGAGAATATGCTGTAATCATCTTTTTTTGTACAGTGTTTACAAGGTTCCCATATCAAAGTTATGCCAGCCTCATAAAATGATTATAGCAACTATCTTTATTGAAGTATAATTGATCCACAATAAACTGTACATGTTTAAAATGTATGTTTAAATGTACACTAGGATAAGTTTTGACATATGTGCCCACCTGTAAGACCATCACCACAATCAAAATAATGAATATATCCACCCCCCCCAAAAGCAAAACCAAGACTTTAACAAAAATAAAACAAGACTTTTACAAAAATCGTATCAAGAAAGCATGACCACTCAGTCTTTCCTTAGGATACACTGACCACAAACTTTTTAACATCCACTGAATAGTTAAGAACTGCACGTCACCAAATGTTCAGAAATGGTAGTATGTGAAAGGTAGGTTTTGTTCCCTTCTCATTTTGGTGAACTGTTCATACCCTCTTTTGGCTAGGATAAACCTAGTTCTCTGACACCTCAACAGACCGTGAGTACTTTTGTCCAAAAGTCGTTTCAGGCCTGAGGAACATTCTAGTGGCACTGACTGGCACTCTGGCCCCACCCCCTGCTTCAGGCTTTTCAAATCTTAATCATAGAAAATAAATCAACCCTCCACTCCAAAAAAAAAAAAAAAAATCTTCTGGCAGCCAGATCTGGGCCAGAGGATGAAAACATGCACCTGTAGGTGACTGCTTCTACTTTTTCTCTTCATAACTTGTATGTAGCAATTTTAAATAAATTCTTCTCACTGAAGAAAGATATCTAACTAAAAAGCAAAGGATGCTAACACTGACCTGTAGATCGTTTCAGTTTTTGCTCAGACATAGAAGTATAGGAATACCTTGAGATGGAACTTAATCTGACCTGAGTTATCTGCAACTTAAAAGATTTCTGAAGCCCTGGCTGGTGTAGCTCAGTGGACTGAGCGCAGGCCTGAGAACCAAACAATCGAGGTTTGATTCCCAGTCAGGGTACATGCCTGGGTTGCAGGCCAGTTCCCAGGAGGGGACACACAAGAGGCAACCATACACTGATATTTCTCTCCCTCTCTCCTTCCCTTCCCCTCTACAGATAAATAAATAAAATCTTTAAAAAAAAAGATTTCTGAAGACACTCAATTCACTGAATGAGTTCGGATTTACTTCAGGGTGAATAAAACCACTTTACTTTTTAGGTGCATCTTGAAATAGACAAATTTCCCTATATAAAGTCCTGAAGGTATTAGCCTCCTAGGGTCCTCCTGATTTACAAATATTTAAAAAGGAAAAGAGGAGAATTTTCTCCCCTCCTAAACTTGTATTTTGGAGAGGAAGGAGAGGAAAAACAGAAGGGAATAGCTAACAGGATGAAATGTCAGTCACTGCTAGTAGGGGACAGGGAACTTATCCATGGGAGCAACAAAGGACAATGAGCCAACAGGCCAGCCAGCAGCAGTTCCTTGTGTCCTATGTCAAACCCAAAAATAGACGACACAGTGGTAATTATCTACGTGTCATCAGAATTACCTGGCTGCCAATAAACTGACTGGACAATAACAAAACATTTTAATCTAAATTACCTCACATATTTTAGTTGTGCTAGCCAGCACCTAAAAGACATTTAAAGTTACCTTTTAAATAGTGAAGACGTCTGTCTGTGAGAACTCAATGAGCCATTTCAAATTTCCCCAGCTTATTTGCTTTGCCTTATATCTAGGATAGAACTCTGCACACAGCAGGTGTTAAATAAATGCTTCCTACAAGTAAAGAACAATTCCTGTCCACAAGAATAAGCAGGCAGGCCCTGGCTGGTGTGGCTCAGTGGATTGAGTACTGGACTTCAATGCAAAGGGTCGCTGGTTTGATTCCCAGTCAGGGCACATGCCTGGGTTGAGGGCCAGGTTCCCAGTAGGGGGCGCATGAGAGGGAACCACACATTGATGTTTCTCTCCCTCCCTTCCTCTCTCTCTAAAGATAAATAAACAAAATCTTAAAAAAAGAAGAAGCAGGAGGGGCCCAAACACAAGTTATCTACATTATGGGAGCTTTCCCACATACCTGTAACAGCTCATCGCGGGAGATCTTGTCATCTTTATCCAAATCATACAGTCGAAAAGCAACTGGTAGGGAAAAACATGAAGTTAGTGGAAATTCAGTAGTGTGTTGCCCCTTCTCAAGGAACTAAAATGTGAAGGACACTAGACAGAAAACAAAGTCAATTCAATTAACAGTTTTCCCCAGAGTAATTTCTATTACTTGTAGAGCTTTCAAAAGCTTTGTAACATTTAAGAAATTGAGATCTCATAATTGATGGCATCTTACATTTGATAAAATAGAGGACCCTTGTGGAACAAATCAGAAAACAATAAAAAGAAAAAGTCAGCCCTGGCTGTCCTGGCTCCGCTGGTTGGACATCATCCCACAAAGTGAAAGTTCATGGGTTCAATTCCTGGTCAGGGTAGATGCCTGAGTTGCAGGCTGGTTCCTCACTGGGGTGCATGTGAGAGGCAACTGATTAATGTTTCTGTCACACATCAATGTTCCTCTCCCTCTTGTTCCCTCCCTTCCCCCTCTCTAAAAATAAATAAAATCTTAAAAAAGAAAGAAAGAAAAAGTCAAATGTCCTTTTTCTTATCTTAGAATTTTACAAAAACCCCATAAAGGTGGTTCTGTAAATTAGGCCATCTCACACAAGCCATTGAGTCCACTGTGCACCACTCAGGGGAGCCAACAATCCGAGCCATACAGGTACCAAATGGCTGACTACACCAAGTATTGCCCTGGGAAAGTGTCCAATTTGGCAAATTTGAGCCAATTTTCAAATAATTCTCTACCACTTGGGAGTCCTGTAGGTAAAGAACTTCAGTTTCAAATAAAAATGCCAAGAATTTGATGGTCTTCTGACCTTCTCATGTTTCTTTCTCTTTAACAACAGAAAAGGCTTGTAGAAAGTAGGACAGATATATAAGGGAGAGAACTGAGAAGAGCAAAAATCATTCACTCATGCTGCTGAAGGGCTACCCCACGAATAGTGTGATAATGGATGACTTAATAGGCAGTCACACGGAGGAAGTGACTGCCTTGTAATCATAACTGAATTTACTGTGGTTTTGAGGCTTGGGATCACTTCAAGTATGCCACAAAGATTTTCGGTTTTCAGTAGAGTGCTGTGAATACTAAAAGGCCAAAGTCCACTGCTCTACAGTTACTATAAAACACAGATACAGATCTGGTCCTCGGGAACTCAGGCTCTAGTAGAGGACAGCAACGTGCACTACTCACTTTAACACATCCCAAGTGCCATCATATATCTGAAATTCAGGGTGACAAAGGGAATATGCCTTCCTGGTCCAAGTAACATTTGAACAAGTCTGACAAGAAGTGGCATTCCAGGCACAGCTAACACTAGGTACAAAGGCATGAGAACATGGATGAGTATCTACAAGGTCCAACATCACACCCTTCCTAAAAAAGGAGTGCATCCTCTAAAAGAGGAAGTAAAATTTTTTAAAAAATCTAATTTATTCTTTATAAGGTACATAAGGTACATAAGGTAGAATTCTTGAGTGGGAAGTAATGGGAGAGATTTTTCTCTGATGTTTGTCAGTTCTTAATTTGGTTAGTTGAGTAACTACCAAATTTGAGAATTTATATGCCTAAGCAGTTTAGAGTCTAAGAGGGAAAGAGGAGATGAGGATCAAAAGTATTCTTAAAGGAGTATGTGTTTAATACAGTCTCCAAATTAAACAGGCACACTTCTGCTTATGCTGCCGGCTTTCTGAAGTAACCATAAAATGTGTTATCTACTAAGTTATCTTCGGGATGATTTTGGGATGGAAACCTGTTTGCTATGTAACCCACGAATATCTATTTCTGAATTTTTTTTTAATTTCTGAATTTTAATTGGGCAACTGGAATGAACACTTACATCCCTTTCTGCCAAACTATTTACAGAAGCCTGAACTATCAATTTTTAAAAAATCGAATTTATTGGGGTGACATTGGTTAATAACATTCGTAAGTTTCATGCACACAATTCTATAGTACGTCATCTGTATATTGCATTGTGTGCTCACTACCCAAAGTCTAGTCTCTTCTGCCACCATTTATTTGACCCTCTTTACTGTCTTCATCTTCTCCCACCCCCTCCTTCTCTGGTAACCGCCATACAGTTGCCTGTGTTTATGAGTTGTTTTTTGTTTGTTTGCTTATTGCTTTGTTTTATATTCCACATGAGTGAAATCATATGGTTCTTGCCCTTATCTATCTGACTTATTTAGCTTAGCTTGATAGTCTCAACATCCATCCACACTGTCTCGAATGGCAGTGTTTCATCCTTTCTGAAGGCTGAATAGTATTCCATTGCATATATGACCACATCTTTATCTAATCATTCATCAGAGGACACAGGTTGTTTCCATGTCTTGGCTACCATGAGTAATGCTGCAGTGACCATAGGGTACATATACCTTTACAAAGAAATGTTTTCAGATTTTTTAGGCAGATGCCTAGAAGAGAGATTGCTGAATCATATGGTTTATTCTTAATTTTTTGAGGAGCTCCATACTGTTTTCCATAGTGGCTGCACCAGTTTACATTCCCACCGGCAGTGTATGATGGTTCTTTTTTCTCCACATCCTCTCCAATACTTGTTATTTCTTGTCTTATTCATAACAGCCATTCTAACAGGTACGAGGTGGTACTCACTGTGGTGTTTTTAAAATTTTATTTATTTATTTTTAGAGAGGGGGAAGGGAGGAAGAGAGAGAGAAACATTGATATCTGTGAGATACATGGATTGGCTGCCTCTTGCACACCCCCAACCGGGGTCCTGGCCCGCAGCCCAGGCGTGGGCCCTGACTGGGAATCAAACCAGCAACCTCTCAGTTTCCAAGCGGCCACTCAATCCACTGACCAACACCAACCAGGACTCTGGTTTTGATTTGCCTTTCCCTTACAGCTAGTGAAGATGAGCATCTTTTTATGTGTCTGTAGGCCATTTGTACTGACTACACTAGGGACATCATAAAAGAGTAGTTGAACAATATTTATCCTTTGGTGTTTGCTTATTTTATTTAGTATAAGTGGATTCATCCATATTGTAGCATGTGGAAGAATTTCCTTTTTTAAGGCTGAATAATATTCCACGACATGCATATAACACATTTTGCATATCTAGTCATCTGTCAGTGGACATCTGGGTTGCTTCTACCTTTTGGCTATTGTGAATAAATGTTGCTCACTATTTCTTCTTGGCTACTCTCCCAAACTTAACTTCACCAATATTCCCCACCATCCCAATAAAATACCTTCATGCACACTCTTTATTTCACACGTCATTCATTATGTGTTATAAAAAAACATTTAAGAGGACAATCAGAACATCAAAAGGGAGACTTATAGACCTCTCCCAAAGCATTCTAAGATGGGTTGTATTTTTCACATAAGACATTAAAATCTCTCTGACCTGAAGAAGAGAGCAATAAGGAACCATTCCTGGGAGACAAACATAGCTGTAGTATTATGTGTGCTTGGGCCTGTGTCTACATAGGTACAGTTAAGCCTTGCTGGTTACACCTGACTTTCATTCATAAAAAAGAATAGCACAAAGTGTGCTCTCAGAGTTCCTGAAGAGACTTTTCTATGCAAAAGATGCACCATAAACAAATTCAGTTCTAGAAGTCCACATTTTTAAGTAACATACCCCTATATGGAAGGTAAATGTGCCACACTGGCAAATGTGTAGCTAGGTGTAAAATGTTCAATTGCTCTCAGTTTACAAGAGGTGCCCATCTTGCTGCTCCCATGGCTCTGTAAGAAATTCAAGGAGGACCAATGCATAGACAGGGAAGCAGACATCCAGGACTCCTCCTGTATGTAGCTTTGGTTTTACTTTTGGTCTAATTATATGAATATGATCCCTACAAATAGACTGGACCAGAATTTTTCATTCATTCTCAGCTTCTATAAAAGTTGATGGGAAAGCTAAGACTGAAGTAATGGTAAAAACCATGCGTAACTAATACAGCTCTGTTACATTCTACCTTATCCTAAAGTTTGCCATTTGAAGTGGCATTCAGTCCTTCTTCCTTCCTAACAGAATCTCATCCACAGCTTAAGGAGGGGATTTGGTTTCTCTCTCTCTGTTTTTCTTTGCCCCAGTCAGATATGGAGAGGGAAGTACACAGCCCAACTGTCACTGAAAGCCATCAGGAGAATGTGACCATGAGAAGTTATGCCTTTGGATGAAGCAGACTCTAAGGATGGCAAAGCAGAGGAACAGAAAGAGATCTGGACCCTTAACACAATCAACCCTGACAGTGTCACATGACTTGTAAAGTGAGATAATACATGTCCTCGCTGTTGAAGCCAGATGAGTCAGCTGAAGGCATCGTGACACACCCGGTACTACCAAGGACACTGATGCTATTTGGATTAGTTCTTTTAGGGTCAGCATTAATTAGGACACCGAGGTCACAATGATTTAGAAAGAAAACTATGAAGAGAGGACTGTGTAGATGTGCTGCATAACATATCTGAATCGAGTCACAGGAATACAAAGTGAAATATTTTTTTATTACTATTAACTGCTTGCTGATTCTAAGGTCTACAATGTAGAAACCTTTAAAAACCACAAGGAGTTCAATTCACTTTACACACTATTTTTCTTTTCTTTTTAATTTTTTAAAATTTATTAAAGAGAGGCGGAGAAACATCAATGTATGAGAGAAGCGTTGATGGGTTGCCTCTCAGCCTACAACCTAGGCATGTGCCCTGATGGGGAATCGAACCGGCCTCCCTTTGGTTTGCATTGGTTTGCAGGCTGATGATCAATCCAGTGAGCCACACCAGCTAGGGTGTTTTTTTTTTAAATTGTGGTAAAATACACATAAAACACTTACCATCTTAACTATTTTTTATAACATACTTGATTATGTCATTACAGTTGTCACATTTCCCCCCTTCATTCCCCTCCCACACACACTCCCCGCCTTTAGTTCATGTCCATGTGTTATAAGTTCTTTAGCTTCTACATTTCCCACACTACTCTTGCCCTCTCCCTGTCTATTTTCTCCACACCATCTATACTACTTATTCTCTGTACCTTCTCTCCACCCTCTCCTCCCACTCCCTTGTTGCTAACCTTCCATGTGATCTCCATTTCTGTGGCTCTGCTCCTGATTTAGGTGTCTGCTTAGTCTGCTTTTGTTTTTGGTGTGGATGCTAATAACTGTGAGTTTGCTGTTCTTTCTCTGTTCCTGTTTTTTATCTTCTTTTTCTTAGATAAGTCTCTTTAACATTTCATATAATAAGGGCTTGGTGATGATGAACTCCTTTAACTTTACCTTACCTGAGAAACACTTTATCTGCCCTTCCATTTTATATGAAAGTTTTTCTGGATAGAGCAGTGTTGGATGTAGGTCCTTGCCTTTCATGACTTGGAATACTTCTTTCCAGGCCCTTCTTGCCTGTAGGGTCTCTTTGGAGAAATCAGCTGACAGTCTGATGGGAACTCCTTTGTAGGTAACTGTCCCCTTATCTCTTGCTGCTTCTAGAATTCTCTCCTTCATTTGAATCTTGGCTAATGTAATTATGATGTGCCTTGGTGTGTTCCTCCTTGGGTCCAACTTCCTTGGGACTCTCGGAGCTTCCAGGACTTCCTGGAAGTCTATTTCCTTTGCCAGATTAGGGAAGTTCTCTTTTATTATTTGTTCAAATAAGTTTTCCACTTGTTGCTCTTCCTCTTCCCCTTCTGGTACCCCTATAATGTGGATGTTGGAACGTTTAAAGATGTCCTGGAGGTTTCTAAGCCTCTCCTCATTTTTTTGAATTCTTGTTTCTTCCTTCTTTTCTGTTTGGTTGTTTCTTTCTTCCTTCTGGTCCACTCCATTGATTTGAGTCCCAGTTTTCTTCCCATCACTACTGGTTCCCTGTTCGTTTTCCTTCATTTCACTTATTGTTGCCTTCATTTTTTCATCTAATTTGCGACCAAAATCAACCAGTTCTGTGAGCATCCTGATCACCAGTGTTTTGAACTGTGCATCTGATAGGTTGCTTAAAACCTATCTCTTCGTCACTTAAAAGTATTGGCTCTGGGGCTTTGATCTGTTCTTCTGTTTGAACCATAATTTTTTTGTCAGGTCGCACCTGATACATACAAGGGGCAGAGCCTTTGGTGTTCACCAGGGTGGGGCACCCAGTTGCTGGGTTGTGATGCTGTATGTGGGGGTGGGGTCAGAGAGGGAACAATGGCACTTGTTCCACTCTCTCAGATTTCAGTCCCCTCTGCCACTTCCCACAAGCAAATTGTGCCTTTCTGGTGATGGTTCCTGGATGGGTGGGCTTGTGTACATTCTAGGACCCTGTGGGTCTCTCTAATGAATTCTCCTGTGAGGCTGGGAGTTTCTCCCAATACCTCAGGCCCCACAAGTGTTTTCAATCGCTGCTTTTAGGCCTTATTTCCCAGCGCTGTGGCCCTGGGTTGCTCAGTCTGTCTCACTGCCTGTTTTTGCCTAGTTTATCTGTGCGCAAATGTGTGACCGTGGTCTGCCAGCTGCCTTGTGCACCTCACTGGGTCTGCTCCTTTCCTCTCCATGTCCAGGGTCTGCTAGCCCCTCACCACTTGTGCTCTGGGGTCTGGCAGCCACTGCCTCTTCCTGCTGTGACCCCTCTCTGCTGGCTGCTGACTCCGCCCCTCTTACCGGTCTGGATGAATGGTTGTCGGACTTCCATACAGTTCAGTTTTCTGTCTGTTCTGGTTGTGTTTTTGTTCTAAATCTTTGTTGTCCTTAATTTTGATTGTGCGAGGAGGCACAGTGTTTATACCTGTGCCTCCATCTTGGCTGGAAGACCATCTTAACTATTTTTAAAGTGTACAGTTCAGTGGCATTAAATACATTTGCATTGTTGTGCAATCATCACAAACATCCAACATAGCTCTTTTCATCTCATAAAACTGAAATTCTATACTTATTAACAGTAACTCTCTCTCCATTTAGCCTCTTTCCCCTACCAACTGCTGCCAATCCCTGGCGACCACCATTATTACTTTCTGTCTTTATGGTTTTGACTACTTTAAGTACCTAATGTGAAGTGGAATCATACAGTATTTGTCTTTTTGTAACTGGAATAGTGTCCTCAAGGTTTATCCACATTACAGCCTATATCAGAATTTCCTTCCTTTTTAAGACTAAATAATATTCCTATGTATGTATACAGCACATTTTGCTTATCCATTCATCTATTGGTAGACATGTGAGTTAATTTCTTGTTTTAGCCACTGTGAATACTACTACTATAAACAGGGGTGTGCAAACATCTCCTGGAGACCCTGCTTTCAATTCTTTTGGGTACATACCCAGAATTGGAATTGCTGGGTCATATGGCAATTCTATTTTTAATTCTTTGAGAAACTGCCATATTGTTGGATTGAAGAACTATCATGATTTTGTACTACTGTTAAACACAAATAAGCAAATTGAGATATTTATCTACAACTAAATGTGAAATAAATATGCCTGATTTCTACTGGTGTCAGAGCCACAGGTGCTGCTATTACTGCTGTGGTTCGTTGCCAGCATTCATAAATGAAGGAAATACTGAATTTTCATAGAGGTTGGGAGAGGAAGACATGCTAGCTTTCCTTCCCACATTCACAGACTCCCTGTTCGTGGACCCGGGCTAAGAAGCCGTGTCCCGCGAGGTGCTCTTGGTTCTTGCACAGGGAATTACCACCTTCTCTAAGGTGGCGCTGTGCATGCACGAGCATCTCTCTTTGAAGAATTTTTCCTTTTGTGGAACTAAAATATCTCCATGATCCACGACACATACATTCTTTTCCACAGGATAGACTTTTATATATTTGAACATAAATCTCTTAACTCAGTACTTCCTTCTGCTGATTTTATGCCCAGTTCTTTCAAAATCTTCCTTCTTAGGGAGGAAAGGGCACTTTAGAGGGTAAAAAGTTTCAGATTGCAAGATGAAAAAGTTCTGGGGATCTGTTGCACAACAATGTGAGTATACTGAACATTACTAAACTGTATACTTAAAAATGTTTAACATGTGTATTTTATGTTATGTGCTTTTTTACCACAATAAAAGAACTCCTCCTTATGAAAATGATTGATATGGTCTTTGATGCCTTCAAATTTCTAGTTGCTTTCTTATAAATATGCTCTAGTATATCTATGGAATCCAAACTGAAATATGGTTCCCAAGGTGTGTTCTCTTTAGCACAGAGTAGGATTACCACTATTCTCATTATGACACATTTCTCTTCTCATAGCACTGCTTTGGGGGAGGGGTGCTGCAAACCAGGCGGTCATAGTGTACAGTGGCTTCACTTTAGATTTACCCTTAGATCTTGTTTATAGGTGTTGTTGGACCCAAGTGCAGCACTCTAGTTTATCCCTTACAATAGTCATTTTGTAAGACTAATTCCAGATTTTTTCAGCTTATCAAGACCTCTTTTGATTTTGATTCTGTGACTTCCTGCATTAACTATGCCTCCAAGTTTATAGTCAACCTGAAACTCAGTGTATAAGGGAGGACCCCAAAATACCCGGAATTTATTTATAAAAAATCGCATATTCATTGTTACATTTTTAAACTTCAGTCACCTTCAACATATTTTCCATTTGAGGTAATACACATATTGAGACTTTTTTCCACTGCTCAAAATAGTCTTTTGAACTCATTTATTTCAATGCCTTTTAGTACTTCTGCTGCTTTTTGTTTCACTTCTTTCGCATTGGCAAAATATTTCCCTTTGAGGACTTTTTTCATCTGGTGAAACACAAAAAGTTGCTCAGGTAGAGATCGGCTGAATAGGGAGGGTGGGGCATGGAGGTCATGCTGTTTTGGTCAAAAACCATTGAACACTCAGTGTGGTGTGGGCAGGTGAGCTTGTAAATCACCCATGATGAAAATGAGCAAAGGCGTTGAAAGAATCTTCAAAAAAAATTTCACTGAGGCCAAACACAACCTCTCACAACAATGCCAGCTGGTACACTGATACAGCCGGGTTCCTAGAACACTCACCTAGCAGGGGAAACCTCGCCCTCCGGAAGATAATCCCTTTTTTGCCACACCTCCCATATTTGCTTATTACAACTTCAGTCAAAAGTTACTGAGGAAAAGAACAACAAAAAGCTGAAAGAGCCCTGCAGCATACCACTGGGAACCTTTTTCTGGTGTGATACAGATTTGTAACTGTTAAGTATTCTAACCTATCACTCCCTTGCAATTTTATCACGCTTTGTGTCAATACTACCACATTTGAAGAACAGAGCTGTTTCAAAGCCTTAGGGCTCAAATGTTACATCCTATTATTTAACATATAATAAAGAAGCACATCTATTACTATATCACAAAGTTGTTTTAATACTTTGTTAATTGTACTTCAATATAATTGGTTTCCTTTATAATCCTATGTATTTTATTTTATGATTCAAAACATTCTGAGATGAGGTCAATGGGGTTCACCAACTTTTGACTTGGAGAAAGTAGAGCCCATGCCGTAGAAGGAACTCAGGTAACAGGTTTGTGTTAGACCTGATGACCTTAAAAAAGTTTCCGCTCGTCCTGGATTAGAAAACAAGCATAGTTTCATAGCGCAAAGAATGTCTCTTATTACCTTCTCCTCAACTAACTTGCTGGACCCATGGGTGCTCTCCTGCCCCTCTACCAACTGCTCTAACTGATGCGGTGGCTCACCGGACACCTGCAGCAGACAGGCTCTGCAAGGGTCCCCTCCACCTGGTTTCTAAGAGTTGCTCACCGAGAGTCAGGGCATGTTGATAGTCCTAAAACTATTTGTACTATTTATACTTTCAACAAAACTGTGTAATTTAACAAAAACCAAAACACATGTGAAAAGTTGTTGCTTCTAAGAAAACAAGACTATTTCTAAAAGACTTAAAATTATTAAGTCAATGAAAAAAACCTTGCTAAAGTAAGTATGGCAGGACAGCCATAAAATATTGACAGAAAAAATACCTAAGAAGAGTCTATTCTCAGAATGCTTTAATGAGTATCTTTAAGCTCTCTTTTTCCTTAAACTACAACTAGAAACCTTAGGCTATACATTATAGATGTGCTCTACAAAAAGTCGCACCACTCCCATCAGCAGACTTATACTACAACAAAACAAAACAACTTTTAGTCCTATATCAAAAGGTTGGCCAGTAAATGTGTTCTTAACTATATTAGGCAAAATAAAATGTTTAAAAATGTATCCTTTTCTATAATTCTATGCTAGAATTTACTTTTTCAATTATTGATTAATTGTTCATCTGATAAAGATGAGTAAGAAAATTTCTACTACACCAATGTCAGAATCAGGAAAACACGTACTAAATGTATGCTAAAATTCTTACAATGTAAGACATAAGGCTTTGTCTCAAACAGTATTTAGTCTTGAAGAAACAACTAGAATTCACTAATACAGTATGCAGTAAATTTGAGCACAATTCATTACAGTTCTATTTTCTTTTACACCCAGTTTTGTTTATATTCAAGTGTTCTATTCTTTATTAAGTACATGATCTAGTAATAAAGAAGAGCAGTATTTTATTATTTTGGTTCAAAAATCTTCCCTATCTTTTATAACAATACTTATTTCAGTGCTTCTTAAACTCTTTTCCTGAACAAAGCAGTGAACTCATACTCCAATCCTATAGACAGGGAGACTGGGAATATGGCCCAAGGGCCACAAATCAAAAGTTTAAGTCTTCTGTACCATTTTCCAAAATGAATGTAAATTATACCTGATAGTCTATAAATATTTATATGTATTTGTCTCAATATTAAAAAGCCTTTTCAAAGACCTCTCTGTATACCATGTGTACCCTTGAAGAGAAGTTTGGATTCAACCAATTCAATACAGTTTCAATTCCAATTTTGATTTGTGTTAAATGAAAAAAGAAATTAAATTGAAATTCGTTAGAGAAGTGTTGTAAGTGACTGGGCAATATCATATAAGCCAACAAGGACAGAGGAAAATCTAACAAACATCCAAAGGCAGGAGGCAAAAAGCATGGGGACAAAAATTAAATCTTGCACTAACCTAGCTGTCCACTCCTACTTAAGTCGCATCCAATATCTAACAAATTCTCTCTGAGGTGGGCTGAGGACTATCATTATTCTTACAGGTGGGGCTGGATCTTTCTCACTGTTGTCACCCTAGCACTTACCACAGTGCCTGGCACACAGTAGGCCTACTTGCCCAAAGTCACATGGTCAAAAAGTGGCAGAGCTGGGATTCAAACACAGCCAGTTTAGCTTCAGGGTCTAGCTCTTAAACACTATGCTCTTATAAATGTTTAGTGAATACATGAATGAGTAAATAATTTGTAAGAAATGAAAGGCAAATATTTTACAACAGAAGACTTTAGCTTCTTACAGTGCAGTTTGTTGCTTCGGCTGTTGAGGGGTTCTGGTCCATTCACATCTTTACTCTTTTCATTATCTTCAATGGGTCGGAAATGAGCCAAAGTTCTCATGAATCCACGGAAGTTTACCTGGTCCTCTCTGATTGGGAAACAACAAACACTGTGTCAATCAGGGTGATCATCTCTTATGAATTCAACATATTGGCAACAATTTAACGAAGTCTCTTTCCATATGCACAGTACAATACTTTTAGTGCTCATAAAAATATCTTCATTGAAGTCTCAGCCAAACCTTGTAAGGCAGGTAGTATTATTCCCATTTTATAAGTGATTAACCAGGGCCAGAGTTACCTATTGAATATACTTCTCTCTCTTTTCCCAAAGAGGATTTCGAGTAACTCCAGGGCAATGGTATCAGGAAAGCCAGGATTCAAACTCACTGTTTTAGACTCTGCAGCAAGCAGCAAGGTGGTCATTTCAAACCAATGACTCCCGACCATCTCCCATGTCTCCCCTGCAGTCACATATACTTAGTGATATTTTAAGGTAAGGCATACTATGGAAAAGCTGCTTTTAAAATAAAGTTTAGTGCTGGCTGGTGTGGCTCAGTGGATTGAGTGCCAGTCTGTGAAGCAAAAGGTTGTTGGTTCAATTCCCAGTTAGGCACATGCCTACATTGCAGGCCAGGTCCCTGGTTGGGGGTGTGCAAGAGGCAACTGATCGATGTCTCTCTCATACACTGATGTTTCGTTCCTTCTCTTTCTCCCCGCCTTTCCCTCGCTCTAAAAATAAATAAATAAAATCTCTCTAAAAAAAAAGTTTATTTTGCTATAAAAGCAATAAATACATTTTTGGAAATATGGGGAAAAAAGTAGAAAGAAAATAACCACTCCTGTTCTAAAAATCAATTATAACGATCATTAATATTATTTTCCTCCAGCGATTTTTCTATGCTGTTTGGATAATTGTGAACATAATTGCATATGTGATTTTGTATCTTGGTTTTACTTATTTATTTTTAAATTTAAATTTTTCAATTACAATTTACATTCAATATTATTTTATACTGTTTGAAGTGTACAGCACAGTGGTTAGATAACCATATACTTTACAAAGTGTTCCCCTCGATATTTTCAGTACCACCTGGTACCATACATATAGGGTATGGCAGACATAGGTTTACAATTGTTCATATGGAAAATAATACAATCATTAATAAATAAATAAATAATAATACAAAATAAGCTCTGTGTTTTCACATACTCACAACTATAAACTTACTTTTCCCCACCCCTATAGTTATTACATTATTATTGACTACATTCCCTAAGTTTTACTATTCATCCCCGTGACTATTTTGTAACCACCATTTCATACTTTTTTCTTTAAGATTTTATTTATTTATTTTTAGAGAGAGGAAAAGGGAATAATAAAGAGAGGGAGAGAAACAGCAACGTGTGGTTGCCCCTCACACACTGACTACCCGGGACCTGGCCCACAACCCAGGCATGTGCCCTGACTGGGAATCAAACCAGCAGCCCTTTGTTTTGTAGGTTGGCACCCAATCAATCCACTGAGCCACACCAGCCAGGGCCACTGCCTCCTTCTTTGTCCCTTCACCTTTTTCACCCATCCCCCAACACCCTTCCTCAGTGTCAACCATCAGTCTGTTCTCTGTATGTATGAGTCTGTTCCTATTGCATCTTGCTTTTTAAAATGTTTAAGCAGGTCTCCAATCAATATAAACACTTTGAAACACTTTAAATGCCTACATAATTGTGTATCTGTATCATGATTCTATTATTCCCCTCATAACTGGATAGATTTCCCCTATCATCACCATTTTTTATGATCACAATGTTTTGAAAGACCTTTTTATGTATAAAGCTTTTTGGTACTTTAGAGAAAAGCATTTTATCATGCCACAGGCTATTCAATAATCCTTTAAGAAATAATTCCAAAATATGAATAAATGAATAATGTTTTTTACTATTAAAGAAGAATGTCCCAATACAGAGGGATGACCACGTGAAGACGATGGGCAGAAACAGCTTTCTAAAAACCAAGGAGAGAGTCTGTAGAAGCAGACCCTCCTGACACCTTGACTGCTTACATTTAGGCGTAAAGTGAGAAGGGTGGTAACAGAGTTTGACAAAATCACACATGGGATGGGAACTAGCAGATGAATCCACTTAAAAATGACCAGATGCCCTGGCTAGTGTGGCTCAGTGACTGAGTGCTGGCTTGCGAACCACAGGGTTGCTGGTTTGATTCCTGGTTGGGGCGCGTGCTTGGGTTGTGGGCCTCATCCCCAGTACAGGGGATGTGTGAAAGGCAGCTACACATTGCTGTTTCTCTCCGTCTTTCTCCATCCTTTCCTCTCTCTCTAAAAGCAAGTAAACAAAATCTTAAAAAAAAATGACCAGAGCCCTGGATTGTGTGGGTCGGTGGGTTGGGCATCATCCTACAAAATAAAGGTCACTATTTAGATTTCCTGTCAGGGCACATGCCTGGGTCGTGGGCCAGGCCCCTGGTTAGAGG
The DNA here is from genome assembly GCA_004027735.1 of Carollia perspicillata. Taxonomy (NCBI): domain Eukaryota; kingdom Metazoa; phylum Chordata; class Mammalia; order Chiroptera; family Phyllostomidae; genus Carollia; species Carollia perspicillata. The sequence goes on from PVKM010002806.1 coordinate 60,375, forward strand.
CATGTAAGACGCAACTGATCAATGTTTCTCTCCCTCTTTCTCCTTCCTTTCCCCTCTCTCTAAAAATAACTTAAAAAAATCTTTTAAAATGACCAGAAAACCATTAAATGATGATAAAAAGGATTTAGTAAAATACAGTGGGCAGGAAATACATCACAGGAAAAACTGTTAATACTCTCCATGATTTGAGACTGTAAAATAAACCATAATAAGTTATCTTAGTATAAAAAGTAAAAGAAAAAATAATTAAAAAAAAAGAGTGTCCCATGTGACAGTTATTTATCTAGGGCAGTTATGGAAAGAACGGTTAGTTGCCTGTTCTTATGGCTCCCTAAGAATAACTCCCAGTCTTTGTGTGTCCCATGGATCAGATGCAGAATGTTAGGTCTCTCAAGTGCCAGGTAGACACACAGATCAGAGACCTTCTAAAGGTAGAGTTCAATGCTCATGAACCCACTGCACTCAAAAGAATAACCTTCAGTTCCTCAAGGTAGCTATACTACTAATGGAGTGGTATCTTATAAAAAAAAGTAAGATCTGAAGAATCAAGTAATATGAAATAAGATTTGAGTTATATGCCACAAAAACAAATTAATGAATACATACTTTACCGCCATAATATCTGAGTGAAAGGTAATTAAATACCAATGTTCCACTTTCAAATCTCATGCTTAAGAAAAAAAAATCTACCTGCACAAGATTACAGAAAAAACAAAGAACCCGGAAGCCAAATATTTATAACTGATTAGACAGAGCAAGCAGCAGAGGTGCAGCTTGCTAAGAGCTTAGCAGTGCAGCCCAGTGTCGGCCTCAGCATCCTCACACACGCATGCCTATTTAGCAGCAGATACCTGGGTAGGATGGCAGGTAAGGTGATACTACAGTCACAGCAAAGGTGGTTTGGCCTTATAAACAGCTTTCCACAAGTTGCTTCTTCAAATAATCAAGCATGACTGTGGAACTCTGAAAAAAGTTTGCAAAATGACTCTACTAGGTTTACGTTTCATGGCAAAAGATCTGAATACAAAGAAAGCATAGTCGTGAAAACTATCTCTGCAGAAGGTTCAATGCTCTCCAAGCGCTAAAAGGGGGAATGGAAAAACCACATCTGAAACAAATGACAGTTCAGGGAGAGAAATGGGAAATGAAGAAGGGTAGGATATTTCCTATGGTCAACAGCAATCTGAAAAGGGCAGGTCTCAGTCTTCACATTCCTGTCTTCATATAAACTGGCTGCTGCCAGTGTTCCTCCTCTGACTGTCACTCAGATTTGCCGAGGACCCAACTTCTCAACTTGCAAATTCCTCTGCTCTCAAATTCAGAGAAAACTTCCTCTTCAGGCATTTTATCAGATAGTGTCCTCACTGATACTTAGTCTCTTTATTAAGAACTGGCAACCAGGTAACTTCTTAAACCCCTCTGGGGGACTTCCGGCCAAGATGGAGGCGTAGGTGGAAACACTGTACCTCCTCTCACAACCAAGATTAAGGACAACAAATATTTATAAACAATAACACAACCAGAACACA
>PVKM010002807.1:0-61885 GCA_004027735.1 Carollia perspicillata
TCTTAAGATTGTCTCTCTTTAATCTTGTGTAACTTCATGATGATGTGCCTTGGTGTGTTCCTCTTTGGGTCCAACTTCCTTGGGACTTTCTGGGCTTCCTGGACTTCCTGGAAGTATCTTTCCTTCACCAGATTAGGGAGATTTTCCTTCATTATTTGTTCAATAAGTTTTCAATTTCTTGCTGTTGTTCTCCTTCTGGCACCCCTATAGTTTGAATATTAGATCATTTCTGGTTTGCCCAGAGGTTTGTAAGACTCTCTTCACTTTTTTGAATTCTTGTTTCTTCATTCTGTTCCGGTTGGATTTTTATTTCTTTCTTTTGTTCCAAATCATTGATTTCAGTCCTAGTTTCCTTCCTGTCACCGTTGGTTCTCTGAATATTTTGCTTTATTTTATTTTGTGTAGCCTTCATTTGTTCCCTTCATTTTGCGATTGAGCTAAATCTATTCTGTGTGCATCCTAATTACTAGTGTCTTGAACTCTGCATCTGATAGGTTGGCTACCTCTTTGTCATGTAGTTGTTTTTCTCAAGCTTTGATCTGTTCTTTTCATCAGATTTGGGTCATATTTCTTTGTCTTGGTGCACCTGTTATTTTGGAAGAGGGTGGAGCCTTAGGTATTAGCCATGGTGGAGCAATCCTGTTTGCTATGTTGTCTCATTTGTCTGTTGTGCAGGAGTCAGAGATAGAACAATGCCCATTGCTTGCTCCACTCTGTCCTCGCTTTCCAATGAACTCTCATGTGAGACTGAAAGTTTGTCCCACCTTCACAATCCCCACAGTAATTTACAGCTACAGGTTTTGATTCTTTAGTTTCCCATTCAGCCAACCCCGCCTTGCCTGTGTGGTCCCCTGTGTTGCCACATGTCCTCTCCACTCAGCTGCCCATCTCTACCCCTCCTACCAGTCTGAGTGAATGTTTCTTTAATTTTTTGGTTGTCAGAGTTCCATGCAGTTCAATTTTCTGTCATTTCTGGTTGTTTATTATTTTTAAATTGGTTGTTATCCTTCTTTTGGTTTTGCCAGGAGGCAAAATGTTTCTACCTGCACCTCCATCTTGGCTAGAACCCCAGATTGTTGAGATTTGTATCGCAGACATTACAGACAGTGAGAAATAACATTAGAAAAGGTATAGAAGTTATAATACGTGGGGGAAAATGAGGATGTTAACTAGCACCATGAATTTTTATGTTAGGCAGATCAATAGATACATCAAGTGTGCTAAAATATAGCTTTTATGGTATGAATATTTGTGTCCCCCCAAATGCACGTTGAACTACTTATGTCCAAGGCAATGGTATTAGTGGATTGGAATTTTAGGAGGTACTTAATTTATATATTAGAACCCTCTTGAATGGGATTAGTGCCTTATTGAATAGGTTCCAAAGGGTTCTCTGGCTCCTTTCACCTTGTGAAGACACAGAAAGAAGACACTATGAACCCGGAAGCAGATCCCTACCAGACAATGAGATCACACTGGCATCTTGATCTTGGATTTCCAGACCCTAAGAAATAAATTTCTGTTGTTTATAAGCCATCCAGTCTGTGATATTTTGTTAAAACAGCCCAAACAAACTATGACAATAATGTGCATTGAATGCCAGGCTGACATTTTTAACTTAATTCTATAGGAAATTTCAAGCTTTTTGCAAAGAAGAGTTCCATCATGAAAATGTTTCAGGAACCCATATAAGATTAAATCCTATTTTATACGTAAGGCTTTAACTAATGAAGCCTGTTGAAGCCCTACCCTCTCCATTATTTTATTCTATTTTCCACTTTATAATTCCTGCACATTTTGATTGGAGCAGCCTAAGTAAAAGCAGTGAACTGTGGTGATCTTAGGTCAAAATAATTGGCATTTCATTCTGTTTCCACCATTTGTTAGCTGGGTGATTTTAGCCAAATTACTTAATTTCATTGTTCTTCAGTCTCTTTGTTTGCGTAGTACAGATAGTAATGATATCCATACCCTAGGGTTACTATATAGATTTTAATTCTGTATTATTCAGAAAGTTCTTCTGGTTTTGTAATGATTGGCACATACTGAGCACTTCATAAAGAGTAGCTATCTTTATTATTGTAGTCCCTTCTGCCAGAAGCACATGTAGCTATTTGTATTTACAAATTGGTTTGAGCCACGTGGTTAAAAATTCACTTTTTTTTCAGAGGGAAGTCAATAAATTGAGAAAAGACACCCTCAGTTACACACCAAAGATAATGGTATGCATCATAAATAATTCAATCTGAAAATATACAGCAGGCATTTCACTAAACTAAGCTTAAAGTCAGAGAATAGTCAATTTTCATTTTAACTCGGCTTGTTTTTATACATTTTGGGTGAATTCAGTTGAATTCTAAAATTTTTATAAGGAGTTTCTGATGTGTTCTGCCAGTATTTATGAAGCACTGAGATATTTGAAACAAATACGAAGTGCAGGTCCAGTTTCCAAAAAGTTGCTTTCATTGTAAGCACCTATAAACAATATCACAGGTCAAAATCAATTTTCTCCTATGAAAACCCCTATAACATTTACAGAAATACATTGGTCTTACAATACATATGTTATTTCCCTTGAATCAGTGATATAAGAGGATCAACTGGGGTTTTATTCTTACCTATGAAGATATGTAAATTAAGCAAAATAATTACATTGTTTTCTTTGTTTAGAATCAAAGTCTGGAGATATTTAAGGCCTAAAATTGTTTTAAAGTAAACTTAGTGCATTTGTTTTGAGCAAAGTATTAAGTGACATTTCTTCAGTGTATAAGAAAATATTACTGCAAACATTTTTGTGTAGTTATTATGACATACATTTGACCCTTGAACAACAAGAATTTGAATAGCATAGATACACTTACATGAAGGTTTTTTAAATTAAAGGCACTGTAAAATTTCTTGGAGATTTACATCTGCTTGAAAAAATCTCACAAACTGCATAGCTTAGAAATACCAAAAAATTAGTAAAAAGTTAAGTATGTTATGAAAGCAAAAAACATATGTACAAACCGGTCTATTTTAGCATTCACTACCACAAAATGTACACAAGTCTATTATAACAAGTTAAAATTTATAAAAACTTACACATATAAACACAGACAGTAACTGGTGCCATTTCCAGTTGAGAAAAAATATTAATGAACATAAATATGCAAAATTAAATAATAAGTGCATAAATTTAAATGTAGTACATACTTTACTGCCATAATAATTTTCCAACTGACTCTTGTTACCATTGTGGTGAGCTCAAGTGTTGTGAGTATCCACTTAAAACATCATGTGATGCTAATCATTTCCATGTGAGCAATTTGTCTCATCTCTCTGGACATTGCTTATTGCATTAAATAATATCTTTTTTTTTTTAAGATTTTACTTACTTATTCTCAGAGAGGGGAGAGGGAGGGAAACATCAATGTGTGAGAGATACACTGATTGGTTGCCTCTCATACGCTCTCTACTGTGGACCTGGCCCACACCCCAGGAACGTGTCCTGACCGGGAATCAAACCAGTGACCTTTCAATTCACAGACCAGCACTCAATCCACGAGCCACACCAGCCAGGGCAAATACTGATCTTTTGCAGTTCTCGCATATTTTTTCATTGTGTTTAGTGCAATACTGTAAACCTTGAATAACATCATGGGACCTTTACAAAGTGCCACTAGTGATGTTGGGAGTGCTCCCAAGCTGCAGAGAAAAGTCATGACATTACAAGACAAAGTTGAATTGTTTGATATGCACTGTAGAGTGAGGTCTGCTGCTGCAATTGCCCACTACTTGAAGATAAATGAATCCAGCATAGAGACCATTGTAAAAATGGAAAAAATTTCTCAAAGACATCTATGCAGCTACACCATCAGGTCCAAAAACCTTGAACATTTTGAAAAATACTTTTATCTCATATTGAAAATGCAGCTTTTATGTGGGTGCAAGATTGCTGTAAGAAATGCATACCTATAGACTTTAATATGATTGGAGAAAAAGCTAAGTCATTATATGACAACCTAAAGTAAAAGGAAGGTGCAGGATTTAAATATGGGTAATTTAATGCTAACAAAGAATGATTTAATAATTTTAAAAAGAGATTTGCCTTGAAAAAGTCAACATAATGGAGAAGCAGCTTCTGCTTAGCAAGATGTAGCAATTTTCCAAATGTCATCAAGAAAATCATTGAAGAGAAAGGATATATGCCTACATAGATTTTTAATGCAAACAAAAATGCCCATTTCTAGGAGAAAAATGCCACACAAGACATTTATTAGCAAAGAAGAGAAACAAACACCAGGAGTTAAGGCACGAAGGGATGAGCTAAATGTACTGTTTTGTTTTGTTTGTTTTTACTGTTTTTTTTTTTGTTTGTTTGTTTTGACAAATACAGTCAGGTTTATACTCAGGACTGTCATTGTCTATAAAGCTGCTAACCCCCAAGCCTTGAAAGGAAAAGATAAATATCAGGTGCCAGTCTTTTTTTTTTTTTTTTTGTACAACAAGAAGGCCTAGACAACAAAAAATACTTTTTCTGAATTGATTCCATCAATGCCTTGTCCCTGAAGCAGAGAAGTACCATGCCAGTAAGAAACTGCCTTTTAAAGTTTATTTGATATTGGACAATGCTCCTGGTCGCCCAGAACTCTGTGAGTTCAATACCGAAGCCACTGAAATGGTCTACTTACCCAGAACACAAGGGCTATAATTTAGTCTCTAGATCAGGGGGTCATAAGGACCTTTAAGGCTCATTATACACATTACTCTATGGAAAGGATTGTCAATGCTATAGAAGGGAACTCTAATAGAGAGAATATAATGCACGAAAATCTGGAAGGATTACACCATTGAAGATGCCATAGTTGTTATGGAAAAATCCATGAGCACCATCAAGACTGAAACAACTTTCTTCTGGAGAAAACCATGTCCAGATATTGTGCAAGACTCACAGGATTTTCAATAATGGCAATGAAGGAAATAATGAAAGAGGCTGTGAAGATGGTTTCAGGGCATGGATCTTGGAGAAATTCAAGAGCTAATAGACATCACACCCGAGGAATTAACACAAGAAAACTCGAGAGAAGTGAGTGCTTCCAAACCAGTGCCAGGTAAGGAAAAGGAAAACTGAAAAGAAGCAGCACCAGAAAAAAAATTAACATTAGACAATCTGTCAGAAGGGTAGGATTATTCAAGACTGCTTTTGATTTTTTATGCCACTGACCCTCTATAATATGATTACTGTAATTCAAGTAAATGGTGAGGAAGTATTCACATTGTATGGAAACATTTTTAGAGAACTTAAAAACCACAAAATGATAGAAATTATAGTGTATTTCCTTAAAGTTACACCAAGAGTATGCTGGCCTCTCCTGCTTTCCCTTCCACCTCCTCCAGCTCTTCTGCCACTGCCACCCCTGAGGCAGCAAGACCAAACCCTCTTCTTCCTCCTTCTCCTTAGCCTATTCAGTGTGAACAAAACAAGGACAAAGACTTTTATGATGATTCACTTTCAACTAGTGAATAGTATATAACCATCATGCCATACAGTTAATAAAAGTATCTGTCATGTGTATAAGAGTGTCTTCATGTGAAAGTCTAATAAATGTAAGAGCTGTATGAAAACTTTGTCATTATCCTCTTCCTCATCATCATCATAGTCATCATCACGTAAACATCATGTCCAAGACTTGTGTTGAAGTGAATAGCTTATCTTTACAGAAGCATAATGTGAGTGATATTTAATGTAAAAATAATAGTGTGTTAGTTCTCTTACTGTTTTATAACTTTATATTCAATGAATTATATTACCATACAGCATGCTTCTCTCTTGTAATTCAACAAAATGTGTACCATTACAAGTATTTTTTAAATGTAACATTTCCAATACTATAATGTGAATATAAATGTAATATTTTATGCCATAAAATTTTTATAATGATTTACTCATTAGTGTATAGGCTGGGCTACCATGAAAAAATTACATAAATTACCCTAAGTTGCCATAGAGCAATCATATTGCTGCTGCTTCATTATCAATGCATAGTTATACCTGTGTATAAATATAAATTTATTTTTACACTACCTTTTTAATTTTATGTCTAGTGTTGGTAAGGCACACGCACATAAAACATCTGCAGTGTTTTGTATCATATAAGACAATATTGATGTAGGTACTGACAGACTACAAATTTATATTACAAACAGATGATGTAAGCTTATGGTATTAATAAATACAATACAGTACAGTATTGCACAAGTATTTTCTCTTCCTTCTGATTTTCATAATAGCATTTTCTTTTCTATATTTTACTTTCTTGTAAGAATATATTATATGATACATGTTAGATACAAAATATGTGTTAAATGTGTTAAATGTGTCTATGTTATTGGTAAGGCTTACAGTCAAAAGTAGGCTGTGTGTAACTAACTTTTGGGGGGAGTCAAAGTTATATATGGATATTTGACTGTACCAGGGGATGGGCACCCCAGTCTCTGTGTTGTTCAAGGGTCAAATATATAGTGTTTCTTTTGTAAAAGTAAGTGATGAGAATCCTTGAAAGTATCAATAACTACATTAATTGTCATTTTCCTAGGAATCTTGTCTTAGAAATCATAATAAGTATGAGACTATCTTTTCTAGGATCCCCAACAAAAGTGTAGTAAAAAAATTACATAAAATAAAAAGTTCTTTCCATAGCTACGTGTGATAATGTAGATTCTACTATTTGCACCTGAAAAAATATACATTCAATTGTGTTATCCTGATAAGAATGAGACTTGATAAATATACATATTTTTTCTTTCTGGGTCATAGTGTCATACTTCTTCAAGTTATAGTGAAATTAAAATTTACACATGCACATACACTGGAACATAATCACACATAAATCTTTGTGGGGTTATTTGGTTTTTCTGAAGTTTTAATCCAATAATTTTTACATCATGTACTTTATTTCACATTATTCATTCCCTTTACTAGGAATGAGGCCATTAGCCTATTTTTGATCATCAATGTTCATGTTACAAAAAACTGCTAATGTTTGAAGAAGTCTTTGAATGTTCAGATATACCATTGTAGAATCCTGACTTATGTTGGTATATATATATTGAGATTATTTCATAAATTTCAACTTACACTTTGTCTTCTTAATAGAACTTTTAATTTCTTTGGCTATAAACTTCTCCCATTGTCACCTAAAATTTTGTTGACTGGTTATTACATAAGTAAAAAAAAAAAAAGAAAGAAATTGTAAGGCCTTAAGTAATTCACATTGTTATATTTCAAAAGATTGTTTCATGTATTTGCTGCAGAATTCCATTTTCTTTCAAATATGCTGATGTGGTATTACATCCAAGGATATTTTTTCTTAACTGAAATGTTGACATCATTGTGTTGTCAAACTACATCCACATAAAGAAACAAGTCAAAATTTTAAGATGTACATACAGTTTTGGCATAAAATGGGAAACATTTTGAAAAATTTCTAAATTCAGTGGTGTGTGATAGAAGTGGACTGATTCATGTCAAGTATATGAATTCCAGGGTCCTATTCCTGATAAAAAGTCCCCATGTGACCCTGAGTATGCAATTAAACCTATCTTTTTTTCCACTTTTTCATCTAAAGACTAGAGAAAATAATAACTTATTATCTTTCTCCAGAAATTTTTAGTTTAAATGAGATTATTATTATGTAAACACTTTGGAACATTGAGGATATAATTATTTAATAGGTCTTTGTAACAGGTTAAATATACTTCTTGGTCATTTCTGCTTTGTTTAAAGGTAGAGGTCATGTGTTGTGCATTCTTGATAATTCTCAGCAACACTGAGTGTAAGGGCATAACTGGTGCTGAAGTGGTGATTGGTGAGATTCAAAAACTGGATTTGGCTGAACATTAGTTCATCATATTTTTCCAAAACAAATTTGATATTGCCAGGAGAAATTGGGAGTAAGAAAATAAAAGAATTCTATTGGTCAGAAAAAACCTGAATCCGAGGAAAAATAGGAGGCATGAGAAGTGAATAGCAAGATCTTGGAAAAGATGTTCCCTGGAATTTTTACACTTTATAAAATACTTTTTTTTACCCCTATACACACTTCAACAGGTATATTCACCACCTCTCACAAAAGCATAATCCCTCAGAAATTACTGTACCAAGTATCTTGTAATAACAACTACAACTACATATCAATATTTTAAAATTATTATATTGTTGTTCAAGTACAGTTGTCTGCATTTACCCCCCACCACTCGCCCCCACCCCAGCCATCCCCACCTCCCTCCTCTCCTTCCACCCTACCTTGGTTTTGTCCATGTGTCCTTTATTGTTGTTCCTGAAAACCTTTCCCCCCATCACCCCATTATCCTCCCCACCTCCCCTCTGGTTGCTGTCACATTGTTCTTAATTTCAATGTCTCTACTTATATTTTGCTTGCTTGTTTGTTTTGTTGATTATGTTCCACTTAAAGGTGAGATCATGTGGTATTTGCCCTTCGCCATCTGGTTTATTTGACTTAGCATAATGCTCTCCAATTCTCTCCATGCCAATGTTTAGTGGTGAGAGAAGCAACTGTTAGGCTAAATGAAGATAGTGCAAGTATGTAACCACTTAACTCGAAGCTGTTAGTCTATTTCAGTTCAACTACCCTCAACAACATTCATAAATAGCTCCTGTTGTGGTACATACCATGCTAGCTATTAAGAAACCAAACATGAGCAAAACAAGGTCCCTACTCTTTAGAAGTTTGGAAGAGCTGATCAAGTTAAACCTTGAATGGGACATATTTCAAGAAACCAGAGTAACAGTAAGAATCAAGAGGACAAATAGCCTCTTTAAAGACCAAAAACAAGTGAGATCAATAAAGCAAATATATTTTTATAAATGTTTGCCATACTTACTATTAAGTAATTATCCTGTGGTTACTTAATACTAATAGACAAAAAAAGAATCATCTGTATATCTTAAGCATAATGCCTTATAAATGATTAATTGTCATGAGAAAGAATGAGTAAATCTAGAGAGAAATTCTCCATAGAAATCCCATCAGCAAGTCTTTGAGGAAAAAAGTGGTTAGGATGGGAAAAACAACAAAATCAGTTCATCTTTTACCAATATTAAACTGAGGCCATACTGACAGTACAGAAAAGAAGAGTTAATCTCAATATTATCAACCATAAGTATTATTAAAATTAAAGACTCTGAAATGTTTTATGAACATAAATGCCTTATAGCAAGATCATAATTTGTGAGAAAGTGGGCATAGACCACATACCCATAGGAAAGCAAAATTAAAATGTGAAAGAGTATAATATAATAGACAAGATGAAAAGAGGTGATTCAGAGCACTAAGCCTTCTGCCTGCCAAACTTTAAAAATCATCAACCCAAATGTCACCATAGATTCTGCTCTGTGAGTATCCTGTTAAAGCTCTGACTGACTTCATTGTGAAAATTCACTTCCTTACATAATTCCACAGCAGTTAATTCTGTCCATTGTCTGAGCACCTGTGCCAAGATGACACCGCACAATGTGGATTTGTGCATGTGTTAATCTATTGGAGAAGAAGGAATCATATCACTTGACATTGGAATGGGACAAGTAACAGCAACACTGTGTTTCATCAGGACCAAAATAAAGAAGAGGTGAAGTAATACAGACCTTCCAGCATGCTTAATTCTGTTTCAGTTAGCTAGAGCTATTTCATTCTGGGAACATGCATTTTAAGTGATTTATGTATGTGCACACACACACACACACACACACACCTGATCCTGCATGTGTTTTCCATTTTGACAGTTATAAAGCTACTCCTAGTGATGAACTACCCACATGCACAACCAGCTGGAACTTTATTCTTTTAGTAATCAAAGAAATTTTAGTTGTTATATCCATGAAATATTCATTTATGTGTATCTAGATTGGAATCAATTTCAACATTTGAACCATATGCTCACTGGTGTTTTAGGAAGTGAATGTGCATGTATCAGAAGTCTTGGGAGAAAAAAAGAGAAAGAGTTCACTGCTGTTCAGTAACAAGCCCTGAAGTAAACATATGACTGACTTCAACTATAATGTCTAATACTATTCTCCACACAGTAATGATGTATAAGCCCTTAGCACAAACCCTATTATGTAGAGCTCATTATCATGTGAATTTTTATATATTTGTGTCAAATAATATCCCTTATATTTGAATGCAGGGTACATCCTCCATAAACGAGAAGAGTAATAAGAACTCTCAACTAGGACAAACTGGCATTATAAAAGGTCAAGTAATGGTATAAATAAAAAAAAATTAAAAAAAAGAACTCTCAACTAACTGAATGTTCCCTTTTGTATTATTCAAGTTTTGATGAGAAAGGATAGTTTATTATAAATATAAAGCTTATTTAAATAGATATTTGCCATTATACAATCACAGAAGTTGGTTAAACAGCCTATGCACACATGCTGATTCCAAGTATGGGGCTGGAGCCTTTAAATCAGTAGGAGAGACAAGATAGAAATGTAATGGGGATAGTAAAAATAAACCAGAAAATGCAAGAATTAACTGAAATGTGCATGAGTACCTCACACATTGCCTTGAACCTTTGATTTTTTATGTATATTTTATCTATTATGCTATTACAATTTTCCCAATTTTTTCTTCCCTTTATCCCCCTACCACCATGCAACTTTCAATTTTAATATGGATCTTCCTGTAGGAGTAGCTGATGTTCCTCATTACAGAGCCAAACACATACCTGGCCTAGGAGTGAGGGAACCTGAAGAAGGAGATGCCATGGGAAATCAAGGAGCTGCTGCCCCATAACAACAAGGTGAGTTGACAGATAAGAAATAGCAACCATGAGATTCAACAGCACTTCATGTCCTGAGCTGCTATCCTGAGCCTTCAAATCCTGTGCTAAATAGTTTCGGGGGTCCAAATACACCCTCATCTATGCAGGGAAGGAAATTCTAGAAGACATATTTTCACTTTAGCCAAGTTGACCCAGTATAAATCCACAATACCTGTACTTTATTTTTAAGAAAAAGAGGCAAATAATGTAAAAAAGTTGATATAATTAAACTTTAGTTTTGTCTTTTTAGATTAGTACATATTTGGATCACTATACATTCAGACACCTCTTTATCTTAGGTTCTGGATAATTTAAAGTTCAGAAGATATTTGTGTCATAAGTGACATGAAAATTCATCTACAACACTCATTTAATTCTTCAATGTTCACTACAATACAGTGATGACATCATTACCCAACCCCTGCTTAAACATTACTAGTGAGTAGGAAACACACTACTTTTTTTATGGACTAAGATAATAGTGTAATTTTTTTTTTTTTGCTTTGAGTACATGCCCATCACTTTTTATCTTCTCCTTTTAAGCCTACTTAAGCCCTCTGCAGTCTTTTTTTTAAGATTTTTATTTATTTATCTTTAGAGGGTAAGGAAAGGAGAGAGGGAGAGAAATACCAATGTATGGTTGCCTCTCGTGCATCCCTTGCTGGGAACTGGCCTGAAACCCAGGCATGTGCCCTGACTGGGAATCGAACCTCAATCCTTTGGTTCGCAGGCCCGCGCTCATTCCACTGAGCTACATCAACCAGGGCAGCCTTCTGCAGTCTTAAAACACAAATAGACTTTTTTCTCTTCCACACAAAATCTTTTCAAATATTTTGAAAGTATTTAGAACTCTCCAAAACTCTACTGCAAGCATCCACAATTTCTTGATACAGTTTTATATAACTTGGCTTAGAATATGTAGCCATAATCGTAGGGTTAGGTATTCTTATTTTCTCTGCCTTTCACAATTTTCTCTTTGTAAATGTGTCCTTTGAGGCTCCAGTTCCTAAGGCATCCCTGATCAAAACAGGGCAATATCAGTTGTTTGGCTTTGTATTTCTCAAGTTAGTGGATATCACACTAATTCATGCTTACAGTGTTGCGACATTTCAGAGAGGAAAGCAATGTGATACAATAGAAAAGTGTAGGTTTGGGAGTAAAGCATCTTAGTTGGAATACTGTTTTGAAACTTAACTGGTTATGTGTTCTTAAATAAATCACTAACTTAACAGTCTCTATTTCTTGAACTTGTGAATAATCTTACCTAGTCACCAGGAGTATTATGAAAAATAAATGAAATCAAGCATAAATGCACCAGCACAGGCTCTTGAACATGGCCAGCATCAGAAGCAATTATGCATTAATAATAACACATAGATTAATGAAACATGTTAGAGAAGGACCTACCCCATTAAAAATTTTTACCTAAGCAAGATTCATCTTTTTCTGGACCAAAATTTGATTCTGTTATTCACATTGAGAATCATATTTCTAAATTATATACTAGTTCATCAAAAAACACTTACTAAACACTTATATTGTTACACTCCATAAATCAAGAGCTCTAAATACAGCAGAAAACAGGAAGGTATTATATCCTCATTTTTGAAAAGCCTATGATCTAGTGAACAAACTTTGGTGGGGCAGGAAAGCTATAGGCAATAAATAAGTAACAAATATATAAAATGTAGGATGTGATAAGTGTTGTAGAAAAATCAAAATAGTGTAATGCAAGGTAGGAGCTGGACAGCAAAGATAGGAAATCTATCTTAGAAATAATGCCCAACCAAAGAGGACCATTTACAGGAGGTGACAATTGAGTGAAACTTGAAGAACTGAAAGGAACAGTCTAAGAAAAAGTAACATAAGCTAAAGAATAACAAGGACCAGATAATTTAGGGCCTTGCAGATTGTGTTAAGCAATAAAATAGTCAACTGATCTTTCACAAGGAAGCAGGGGAAACAGAATGGAGCAAAAATAGTCTTCAACAAATGATGCTGGAATAATTGGATGTTCACTTGCAAATAAATTAATCTAGACAAAGACATTATAACTTTTACAATAATTAACTCAAAATGGATGACAGACCTAAATATAAAATACTGAACTATAAAACTCCTAGATGATAACAGAGAAAAAATTGCATGGTCTTGGATTTGATGATGATCTTTTAGATACAATACCAAATGAATGAGACACAAAAGAAATAATCAATAAGCTGAACTTTATTAATAGTAAAAGCTTACAGTCTGCAAAAGACAATGCCAAGAGAATGGGAGACATAACCGTAAATTGGGAGCAAATTTTTGCAAAAGACACAATTTTAGTTATCCAAAATATACCAAATCTCAAAAAAAAAACAATTAAAAATGCACCAAGGATTTTATGAGTACCTCACCATAAATACATATGTATATACAGATAATAAATAAGCATATGAAAAGATGCTCTATGTCATATCATCAAGAAAATTAAAATTAAAACAACAAAGAGATATCATTACACATCTACTAAAATCTCCCAAATCTGGAACACTGATAACACCAAATGCTAGTGAGGATGTGGATCACCAAGAATTTTCATTCATTGCTGGTGGGAATGCAAAATGTTACAACTACTTTTAAAGATAATTGGGCAGTTTCTTAAAAAAAATTGAACTTTCAGTTACTAAATGATCCAGCAATCATGTTTCTTGGTATTTATCAAAGGTGTTGAAAACTGATGTCCATACTACAACCTTTGCATGGATGTTCATATCAGCTTTATTAATAATTGCCCAAACTTGGAAGCAACCATGATATCCTTTAGTAGGTGAATAAATAAACAAAATTTGGTACATCCAGACAGTGGCATATTACTCAGTGCTTAAAAGAAATGAGCTATATCACCCTGGCTGGTGTAGCTCAGTGGATTAAGCATGGGTTTGGTTCCCAGTCAGGGCACATGCTTGGGTTATGGGCCAGGTCCCCACTGGGGGCCATGTGAGAGGCAACCACACATTGATGTTTCTCTCTCTCTTTTTCTCCCTCCCTTGTCTCTAAAAATAAATTTAAAAATCATAAAAAAAGAAATGAGCTATATCAAGCCATGAGAAGACATGGATAAAATGTAAATACATATTGTTAACTGAAAGAAGAAAATCTATATACTGTATGATTCCAAAAATATGACATTCTGGAAAAGTCAAGACTCTGGAGACAGTATAAAGTTCAGTGATTGCCAGGCATTGAGGGTGGAAAGAAAAATAAATAGACAATACACAAAGGATATTTAAGATAGTAAAAATTATCCCCATGATACCATAATTATGGGTACATGTCATTCATTACATATTATACATTTGCCAAAATCCATAGAAAGTACAACACCAAGAGTCAGGTGTAATGTGCCAGGGGTGTCAATCTCATTTTCACTGGGGGCCACATCTGCCTCGCAGTTACCTTCAAAGGGCTGAATGTAATTTTAGGACTGTGTAAGTGTAATTACTTCTTAACATTTAACTGAGAGCTCGGCACTGCTGCCAGGTAGAAACAAGGTGCCAGGCTGGATGAAACAAGGTGGAGGACCAGATTCAGTCAGCAGGCCTTGTGATTGCCATCTGTGATGTAAACTATAGCCTTATATAGTAACTATGATGTATTAATGTAAATTTATCAGTTGTAACAAATGAATCATTCTGGTGAGTGATGTTGATAATGGGGGAAGCTGGACATAAGTGGGAACTGGAGGCATATGGAAAACCTCTGTGACTTCTCCCTCAATTTTTCTATAAATCCAAAACTGATCTAAAAAGAAAGTCTTAGTAACAATGATAACAAATACAAGAGAATTTCTTGTGTTTTTGAAAGGTCACTGTGATTGCTCTAAAGCAAACAGTGAGAAGAGGAATGCCAATGGGAAGCATCTGCAGGAGTCAAAGGAAAGATACAATTATAGTGATGGATTGAGGTTAGGTGTTAACAGTAGACATGAAGAAAGACCAAATGGGTTGGGATGTATTTTAGAGGATGAATAAATAAAAATTGGCAATAGTAAATGTGTTTGAAAGGGGTGAAAAGAGAGATGAGTAAAAGGGAAGATCTGAAGCCCTCAAGATAGAGTAATACTCTACCAGCCTTTCCTTTAAATACTAAGTGTTCATATGAGACAAGAATGTAACAACTATTCAGTGAATGAAGAATGAACGCATTCATTTATACTACATATTTTAATTCTCAAATCTTTTTCTTTCTCATTTTTGGCTGATGTTAATAAGTTATGTGAGAAAGAGAGCTTTGTGTTCTTTAAGTGAAAAAGATTAGAAAAACAAGTGATTTCCAAGGAAATATTGGATGCCAACTTCAAGATTTTATTAGGGTCATCCTCAGTGCTTTATGTGGTTTATGCATTGACAATGTTCAGTGAGCTAAGAATTAAAATTTAGACTGAGATGCAGTTTTGGTGGACAAAGATGTCATCAACAACTTATATAATATTAGTAACTTTCCTAAACATTATAACTCACTTTATTTATCTTAATAAAGGGAATAAATAATAGTGATGTATCTGATAGGTTTTCTATAGGAAAATAACCAATAAAAATAATAACTGAATGCAGCACACAATAAAGGAAAATGGGTAAAATCACTCTGCAAATGAACATGAATAGCAAGAAATAACCCTTTATATTTTATTTTATTTTTTACTAAATTGATTGATTTTGGACAGTTGAGCCATTGCTTTATTCTTTGGGTATTTCTCTTTACACTCCTACTTTGTGAAAGAATACTTCTTCTAGTATGTCATAGAATGGGAGTAGTTATTCCTTCTCTGATATTCTAATGGCTCAATGGTGATGAAAATTTCTTGAGATATTCTTTGTTCACTTTTTAACACCAGGGATTCTTTCTCTCTAGTGTCCTCTCTTGTGATGTGTGGCAAAAAATTGGCTGGACTTGGGGGGAGTGGTGGGAAGAAAATGCAGATAGCTGTAATTGAACAACAATAAAGTAATTTATGAAAAGGAAAAAGTACTATCTTTTATACAATGCAGAAATGAGCAAAATAATACAAGTGAAAACTATTTGTGTTTTCATTGTCACCATCACTCTAGCAATGATCATTCATTGATTATTTGTGGTGTTCTTGGCACCATCTTACATTTTGATTAAGTTAGATTTCAATAATAACCCATAAAATCAGCATGCAAAAGCATAACAAAATAGAAATACAAGCATGGATACATGGAACAGTCAGGTATCAGTCAGAGGGAAGGGGGGTGGAAGGACTAGGAGAGAGAAAGTGAAGGGATTAACCAAAAGCCATATATACAGAACAGATAGACAAAGACAACTGTGCGATATTGATGAATAAGAACAAAGTAGGAGGGATCATAATGCCCGATATCAAACTATATTACAAGGCCACTATAATCAAAACAGTCTGGCACTGGCAAAAAAAAAAAAAAAAAAAAAAAAAAAAAAAAAAAAAAAAAAAAAAAAAAAAAAAAAAAAAAAAAAAAAAAAAAAAAAAAAAAAAAAAAAAAAAAAAAAAAAAAAAAAAAAAAAAAAAAAAAACCAGACACAGATCAATGAAGCAGAATACAGAACCCAGAAATAAACACAAGTCTCTATGGTCAATTAGTATTTGACAAAGTGGGCAGGAGTATAAAATGGAGTAAAAGTAGTCTCCTCAACAAATGGCGTTGGGACATGGGGACAGCTATATGCAAAAAAATGAAAGTTGATCACCAACTTACACCTTATACAGAAATAAATTCAAGGTGGATAAAAGACTTAAATATAAGTTGTAACACCATAAAAGTCCTAGAGAAAAACATAGGCAGGAAAATCTCAGATATTCCACATAGCAATATGTTCACCAATATGTCCCAAGAGCAAGGGACATAAAGGAAAGAATACACAAATGGGACCTCATCAATATAAAAACCTTCTGCATGGCTAAAGAAAATATCAGCAAAATGAAAATGGAACCAACTGTATGGCAAAACATATTTGCCAATGATACACCAAACAAAGGATTGATCTCCAAAATACATAAAGAACTCACATGACTCCACTCCAGGAAGAAAAATAATCCAATTATGGAATTGGCAAAGGACTTGAAGAGACACTTCCTCCAAGAAAGACATACAGAGGGCCTAGAGACACATGAAAAGATGCTCAGCATCACTAGCCATCAGAGAGATACAAATTAAAACCACAGTGAGATACTACTTCATACTGGTCAAAATGGCCACCATAAAGAAATCAACAACCAAAAAGTGTTGGCAATGCTGTAGAGGAAAGGGAATCCTAGTACACTCTTGGTGGGAATGCAGACTGGTGCAGCCACTGTGGAAAACAGTATAGAATTTGCTCTGGAAACTAAAAATGGAACTGCCTTTTGACCTGACAAATCCACTGCTGGGATTGTACCCTAAGTATCCTGAAACATCAATTCAAAATAACTTACGCACCCCCATGTTCATAGCAGCACAATTTACAGTAACCAAGTGCTGGAAGCAACTTAAGTGTCCATCTGTAAATGAGTGGATCAAAAAACTGTGGTACATTTACACAATGGAATGTTATGCTTAGGAATAAAAGAAAGAGCCACTACTCATTGCAACGCATGGATGGAACTGGAGAGCATTATGCTAGGTGAAATAATCCAGGCAGTGAAACAAAAATACCATATGATCTCACCTATAAGTGGAACCCAATCAACAAAACAAACAAGCAAGCAAAATACAACCAGAGACATTGAAATAAAGAACAATCTGACAGTGACCAGAGAGGAGTAGGGAGAGGATTAATAGGGGATAAAAGTGGGCCATCAAGGAACATGTATGAAAAATGCTTGGTGAAAGCCAAAGGGAGTGTGTTCAAGGGTGGGAGGAGTGAGACAGGGGGGCATCGTGGGGTAAAATGGAGACAATTTTACTTGAACAACAATTTAAAAAAGGAAAAAGATATAAAATCTGTGTTTCACATACAATTTTAAACCTACTTTTTCCCACCACTGTAATGTGCAGACAGTATTTTGATTGAATGATGAAGGAATGTTTTTTTTTTTAATGTGTGGAATAAGCAGAGATGTCTTGTTCTGTGTACAAATAAAAATTAGAGCTCTATTCTCAAATATATCAAAATAAAGACATATATAAAGACTCAATGTAAAATAAACTAAAAATCTTCAAATATGTATGACACTAAATATGTAATCTAGATATAGATAAGTTCTTCACCTAGATAAGTAGTTCACATAAAGTCTGTAAAAGAATACAAAACACACTTGAATTTATGAAATATTAATAGCTTTTCTAAGGCAAAAATGCAGAAAACAAAGTCAATACACAAAAATACATTTAAGGTAGAAGACAAATAAAGGTGTAATACAAAATGCTTCTCAAAAGTTAAGGAGCATTACCTGGGGATCTTATTAAAATGTGGATTCTGATGCAGTAGATTGGAAGTGAGTATTTCTAACCAATATATAAGTGATTCTGATAATGAAGTTCTAAGGAATTTGTGAAGAGAAAAATAAGCATCCCTGAGGGAAAAAATAGACAAAGAGCATGAAAAGGCAATTTTAAAGGGAAATTTCAAATGACCAACACATTGGAAAAGTTGCAAAAATCACTAACAGTGAAACATATAACAATGTGATATTAGCTTCATGCATTATTTTTTATTTGTAAAAAAAAAAAAGAAAAAGAAAAGCCATCCTGTAATGGAAGGCATATGGAGGGGAAAAAAATGCTTTCAGACAATACAGCCTTTAAATCTGAATTATTAGAGCCCTTTAGAAAAGTAATTTAATAAATCTAATAAATTTTAAAATATAAATCTCTTTCAAGGTCACAGGCTCAGTACTGGGAATTTAACTCATGGCAATAAAAATATCAGTATGAAAAGAATATATACGCATGCATGTTACAGCATTGTTTGTAGAGACAAATAATCAGAAAGATATATTTATTTATGTTATTAGTTAAATAAACTATGAAACAGCCATGACTTATAATGTTATATAACCATCAAGGGAATGAATTAGAGCTACACCAATTGGGATAGACTAATATCCACAAGTTATTATTGAATAAGAAAAGCAAGAGGGGAATCTAATAAGGACAAAACCCAGTACAAGGATATGTACTCATTAAGATGTTAACTCAAGAATTAGTTCCCACAAACATACAGCGCTTTTAGTAATAGGTAAAATAATCAGGAAACAAATACTACCCATCTGTTTCAATGCTTGTGATTCAGCTTTTCACAAATATACTAAAATGTTTGCTTTCACCAAGGTTAAAATTTGGAGGTAAGCAACCTAGGGAAGGCAAGTAAAATAGAAAATGTGACTGCATCTTCAAAATTTATCCAACAAAAAAAGTGCAATGCCATTCATGTAAAACTGTATAAAAGGGTGTGTGTGTACACATTAAAACATTAGGGAAAATAATATAATTGTATCTATTGACCTGTACGTAGCAACAAGATATACTGTTAAATGAGAAAGTATCAGAGTAATGGGTATATATGTAGTATGCACGTGTTTCTAAACACAGAGCATATAATATATATTATATATTATATATATATGAACAAGGGTGAAAAAGAAAAACTAGGCTGTTAATATCAGCTGTTGGTTACCTCAGGGAGAAAGTCAATGGGAAGAAATAATGGGGAATAATTTCTCATAACAATAAAAACATAACATGCCACATTTTATAAAGTGGATTATGTTTTGACTGTGATGAGAAATTTGGCTATTTAAATACATTTTATATTATTTTTATAAGACAGACAATGATCTACTAATTTATTATCTTTCAAGATTTTAATATTCCTACATAGCTTTGTATCAGATCATAAATTTCTGGAGAAAGATGATGTTCCTATCAAATCTCTTCATTCTAACGTTTTCAAAAATTCCTTTTATTGGTTTTATAAAGACATTTTATTTGCTGATTTTATTTTTCTAAATATAATACTATAGAACTTTTCTGCTAAAGGACATATCACATTGAGAAAAGATAATGAAATAAAAGTCAGGAGACCTGGATTCTAATCTAGTATCTAGCACTGTGTGACTTTTTAAAACCTTATAAAGAAAACAGGCAGGCTAGAAGTAGTTAGGACTAGCAGAAACATGAGACTAAGCAAATATGTCTAATTCATCATGCTATTAGGTTTTGCTGAACCCAGATGTATTCAAATAATCTGTCATAGCCCAAGAATCCCCAACCAAATGGCCAGTTTGCACAAGAAATGAAATGTTGTCATTCCAGATAACCAATAAAGCTTTTCCACCTCTAGTTTTCAAGGACTTTCCCTTGTTTATATCATATTGTTTTTATCACTGATGTGTCTTTGCTCCACCTTTTTCCTTTCCTTGCTAACATCATTGAATAATACACTGAACATGAAATACGTAAAAACAAATAATTTTAATCAGCATCACCAAAGAAAAGAATCCATATCTTGAAAATTTTGAGCCACCCTCACCCTGAGTCCTGTCCACTCATTTTTTAAACTGCTTTTTTATAGTGTAACTGACAAACAAAAAGCTATGCATTTTCAATGTATATACTCTAGGTATAGGAGAAACTGCTGCATATATTGGGAGTTAATTTCCTCCTGGAGAATGTTAACCCAGCCCTGCCAATATTGCCATCTAGCTGGGTGCTGCTTCTAATCTTCAAAAAGGTTATTCTCTATATTATCAGGCTAGGTACTTCAGGATGATACAGTCCATGATAACACCTGCAAATCCCATAATCATGGGCCCATTGCCACACATGTTCTGCTCTGAAATCAGTTCCTTGATTAAAAAATAATGCTGTTTAGAATATTGTGTTGGTTCATAAGTCATCATCAAGTCAACCAATTTTTGGTAGTTTTTGTAGAAGAATTGCATGCAAGGAAGGCAAGTTTGTATACAGAGTGCCTACTTTAGTAAATATAAGCACTGCCTCTTCCATGATAGAAGTGGTCTAATGCAATCAACCTGTCATCAGGTAGCCATCTGATCACCCCAGGGAATGATTCATATTAGAAACTCAGTATGATCTTTGCCACTGGCACATTGGGAACTTAGCAGTGGCTGTACTCAGGTTAACCTTGGTGAATTGAAGTCTAAGTTGCTGAGTGTATGCATAACCCGCATCCTTGCCATCATGGTCATCGTTATGAGCCCATTGTGTAATGATCAGAGATGCTGCAAAAATAATCTGACTGCTACTCTCAGAGTGCCATCCTATCCACTTGATTATTAAAATCTTCTTCTGTTGAAGGCATTCATTAGTAGCATTCCCATGAGACACAAATGCTACTGGCTGGCCAAAAATTTTGTATATGTTTTTCCATAAAATGAAAGACACAAGTTCATTTTCACCAACAATTTTATTGATTTGGATATTTTGAATACATCAGGTATCTCCAACATGCTATAATATTAATTGTTCTCCATTAATGTCTCAATTTTGATCATTATCAACTTCACTTGGTTTACATAGCTCTGGAGCATTGTCCAGTGAGAAATCTCCAGCATGAAACTTTGCAAACCATTTTTGACACATTTGATCAGTCACAGCATCTTCTCATACACTGCACAAATCTTTATTTTTTGGGTGATTTAGTTGTGCTTTTACCTTTCTTGAAATAATAAAGCATAATATGCCTAAGATGTTGCAGATTTTCTTCCATCTTCAATATTAAAATGGCTACAAATGCATTAACCAGTTTTGACATACTTTTTAAAATGCATGTTGATATGACACCTATCACAATACAATCTAACAAAATTGTTTTAATGAAGTTAAATATAACTAAGTATTACTAGAGCCATCTCATGATAAAAACCAACAAAATTTTTGGCAAACCGAATATTGCATTGTGGCTTTGCTCATTCAGAAACATCTATCCACAAATCTCTACATAGATGCCTTTTAATAAAATTTTAAATCATGTTTCTTCCAACTCCCCATACACCCAACAAAATCTTGGTCACAGCCCATGAGTAAGTAAATATATGATAATGTCTCTGATAACTTGGTTGTCCTTGGCAAAGTATTCAGCCTCTACAATGACCCAATATAAAGCCAAAGTTCTTTGTTAAAAAAAGTAGTTTCCTCAGAGAATTACAGGCCTTAAGTATCCCAAAATCCTAAGAATCTATTCAGTGATTCACTGACAGTGGCCTGACAAATTCTTTAAAGAGCAACCCTATCTGCCATTGACACATCAAGAACTATTAGATCTTCTGGATCATATAACGCTACTGGCAGTGCAGTTTCACAACAGCCTGGACTTGCTGGAAAATCTTCCCTTATTCTGGGCTCCACTGAAAACTGGAGATTTTATGTTACTTAGTAAATGGGCCACAATAGAGCAGTCCAATTAAGAATACATTGTCTTCAATATCCAAACAGGCCCACTAAGATTTACACATCTCTTTTGGTTGTACAAAAAGCCAGATGTTACAATTTACTCTTTACTTTAGAAGGGAAATCTCAACATGCCCTATACCACTGGACCTCTAGAAATTTAACTGAGGTTAAAACCTCTAAACATTTTTCTGTGATTTTCAAGGCAATTTTTAGACCACTTTTAGGTTCACATCAAAATTGAGGGAAAGATACAGGATTTCCCACATATACCCTGCCTCAAGATGTGCATAACCTCTCCCACTATCAAAATCTCTCACCAGATTCCTACATTTATTACAATTGGTAACCCTATGCCCTTGAATTTTTGTAAAAATTATTTTCTACATACTTTTTTTCTTATTGTTGTTTGAATGCAGGTGTATCTATTTTCCCACCACCATTTTCCCCCACCACATCCACCCCCACCTCCCACCCTCCATCCTTCCTATGTTTGGCTTTGTCCATGGGTCTTTAATACATGTTCCTTGATGACCCTTCCCCTTCTTTCCCCCATTATCTCCCTCCTCCCTCCCCTCTGGTTACTGTCAGTTTGTTAATGTCTCTGGTTATATTTTGCTTGTTTCTTTGTTTTGTTGATTAGGTTCCACTTATAGGTAAGATAATATGGTATTTGTCTTCACAGCCTGGCTTATTTCACTTAGCATAATGCTCTCCAGTTCCATCCATACTGTTGCAAGGGGTAGGGGCTCCTTCTTTCTGCTGTGTTGTGTTCCATTGTATAAATGTACCACAGTTTTTTTGATCCACTCATTTACTGATGGGCACCTACATTGCTTCCAGCACTTGGCTATTGTGAATTGTGCTGCTACAGACATTGGGGTGCACAGGTTCCTTTGAACTGGCATTTCAGAATTCTTAAGGTATAGTCCTAACAGTGGAATTGTTGGGTCAAAAAAGAGTTCCATTTTTAGCTTTTTAAGTAAATTCTATACTGTTTTCTACAGTCACCGCCCCTGTCTGCGTTCCCACAATATAGTAGGATTCTCTTTTCTC
Source organism: Carollia perspicillata (assembly GCA_004027735.1). Taxonomy (NCBI): domain Eukaryota; kingdom Metazoa; phylum Chordata; class Mammalia; order Chiroptera; family Phyllostomidae; genus Carollia; species Carollia perspicillata. The sequence continues at coordinate 23,256 of PVKM010002807.1, forward strand.
CACAATCTTGTCAGCACTTATTGTTTGCTGATTTGTTTATGATGGCCATTCTGACCCATGTGAAGTGGTATCTCACTGTAGTTTTAATTTGCACCTCTCTGATGGCTAGTGATGCTGAGCATCCTTTCATATATCTCTGGGCCCTCTGTATGCCCTCCTTGAGAAGTGTCTATTCAGGTGCTTTGCCAATTTTGTATTTGGATTATTTTTCTTCCTGGAGTGGAGTAATGTGCATTCTCTATATATTTTGGAGATCAAACCCTTGTTGAAGATATCATTGGCAAATATATTTTCCCATACAGTTGTTTGACCTTTCATTTTGCTGATGTTTTCTTTAGGCAGGCAGGAGCTTTTTATTTTGATAAAGTCTCATTTGGATGCCTTTGGTTATTTTCTACATTTTGATTTAAAAAATTCTTATTAATAAGTTTAGATTATTTGCTACTTCTCATTCACTGGTTCTAATCAGCACAATGTCATCACTCTAATGGACCAGTGTAATGTCTTCTGGAAGGGAAAGACAGTCAAGATCCCACCATTTATATGATGACATTAGGCTGGAGAGTTGATATACCCCTGAAGCAGAACAGTGAAGGTATATTGAAAGCTTTGTCAGCTAAAAACCAACTGCTTCTAGTAGTCATTATTAACAAGTATGGAGAAAAAAGCATTTGCCAGATCAGTAGCTACATATCAGGTGCCAGAGTATGTGCTAATTTGCTTTAGCAATAAAACCACATTTGGTACAACAGCTACATTTAGAGTAACCACCTGGGTAGGCTTATGATAATTCACTCTCACTCTTCAAGGTCTGTCCACTTTATACACAGCCCAAATAGGTAAGTTGAATGGGATGTGGTGGAATCACCATCCCAGCATCCTTCAAGTCATTGATGGTGGCAATGATCTTTGCAATCTCATCAACAATGTGGCACTGCTTTTGCTTGTTATTTTGCTAAATAGAGAAAATCCTAGTTACTTATATTTTGCCTTTACTACCATAATTACACTGATTCAACAGGTCAGGAAACTAATGTGGGTATTCTTCCAGTTGCTGTATATTTCTATTTCATTTTTTCATTCTGGAAATTGGGAAACAACCAGAAGACCAAATTGGGGACTCATAGGTCCCAAAATGTGATTGATCTGCGGTGATCCTCCATTGATTACCTGACCTTCATAAACCCTTAATTCAAGTGGTGGACCATAGTGACATTGAATCTCCTAGATTTAGTATCACTTTAGAGCCAGAAACCACTAATCTTCTAAAAATCTGATTGTTTCCTCTTATTTGATGATCACTCATCCTGGTAAAGAACTATAGATTCCACTGGGGAAAGCTTGGAGAAAAAAATAACAGTACACATTTTGGTAGTGTACTTGGGTCCTTCTTCAAGTGGAACAGCCTACCCTTAATACAAATGGTATTATGGTTTTACAATGGCTAAAATCTCAGAATTTATTGAAGGAGCATGATCTTTGTTTTAGTAATCCATGTTAGATTCTCACTCACTTGAGCTATAATTCTTCTGCTTATAAGGATCAAGAAAAATTAGTAGACTGCCTATCTATGTCTCTTCTATAAACTGCATGATTAACTAGTCAACACCACAGGTCTCTGTGGGTGGCATTATTCTTATTATTTTTTTTTTACTGTAGTCTCAATGAAGTCACCACACCAACTTGCTTTTGGTAATTACCTGATGTCACTGACCCCTGCCACCTCAGATCCAATTATCCTCATTGTATTTGAAGATCCTAGTTTAGTGGCAGCAAGTTGTTTAATTTGTGACTTACAGAAGACAGCAACAAAGCTCTTCAACAATGCTGAGGCTTCTTTCACAAATTTATTTCACAAGATAATAGTGAGAAGTATATCTTCTGGACCTTCCAGGGGTAAGTGAGCAGATTTTATATAATAAATCCACTTTAACATTGAAATCTGTCCAAACCTTTGAATATCCTTCAGTATACAAAGTAATTTATGATATTTCAATTTCATTTAATGTAGGCACCTTTTTGTCTGTATTTCAACTACTCAACTAAGTTATAAGAAACTTTTATTCCCTTGAGCTGAATACATTCTTAGTGGTCCTATAATAATAAATTCAGCTTAATATAACTTTATGTTCTTACCACCATTAACACAAATCTTTAATATCCATTCTCACATAAGTTCTTTAGATTTCTGCCTATATAAATTATAAAATAGCATGCCACTATTTCGGAGAATAGTGCACCTCCTCATGGACAATACATTGTGTTACCTTTCAGGATATGCTGGGACTTGTGTCTAGTTGCAGTTCTAGAAGCAAAGAGATATTTGAAATAGGTTCTGAAAAGGATATTCAATGTTTTTCAAGGTAACTACCTCAAGGGAAGTCACTACAAGTTCCTTAGGCAAAGGATTATGCTACTCCAATAGGGGTGGAAGAACTACTCCAACTAGCAAAGAAGATTCATCAGAATTTATGGATTCAATACTTCCAACCCATTTAGTGTCTTCCCATAAGTGCCTATTCCAATTCTCAGAATTTCAGTGATTTTAATTTAATGGCCTTACTTTAACAGAAGACATTTTAAAGTGGGGGATTCAAATCATGTCATTCATTTACTTACAGAATGAGATGCCAGGCTTGGTTTCCAGCAATCTCAGATATGCTGCTATAGGAGATAACAGTTTCTTTCAAGGAAGACAGAAAATTTCAGGTCATTTATGCAGAACTTGAGCTGAGAATTAGAAACTCTGACTTATTACACTTAGAATGATACCCTCTAGGTCTATCCATGTTGTCACAAATGATATGATTTCATTCTTTTTACAACTGAGTAATATTCCATTTTATATATGTACCACTACATTTTTGTCTACTTATCTATTGATAGGAACTTGGGTTGTCTCCATAGCTTGGCTATTATAAATAACACTGCAATAAACATAGGAGTGCATATATTCTTTTGAATTACTGTTTTGGGCTCCTTTGGATATATAACAAGAAGTGGATAGCTGGAACATAAGACAGATCTTTTTTTTTTTTTTTTAGAAACTCTATACTGTTTTCCATAGTAGCTGCAGCAATCTGCATTACTACCAATAGTGCATGAGAGTTCCCTTTTCTACACATCCTCACCAACACTTGTTGTTTGTTGACTTATTAATGATAGCCATTCTGACAAGTGTGAGATAATATCTCATTGTGGTTTTAATTTTCATTTCTCTGATAATGAGTGACATTTAACATCTTTCATGTGTCTATTGGCTATCTCTATATCTCCTTGAGGTATCTACTCAGATTTCTTACCCATTTTAATTGTATTATTATTAGTATTGGATAGCTATACATATAAAATGTAGAATGCTGAGGGGAGGCAACCATGTGCCAGCAACCTATTTATGTCAAATACCTGTAGCCACACTGTTCATAAATAATTCAGTTCAATTATTATATACTCAACATTGTTCTAGGCACTGTAGGTGAATAAATATGATAGAAATGGACCTTTACTTTAGTAACAGAAAACTCACCAGAAGATAACATATGACTGCATGGTAAGAATTCTTGATGTCTATTTGAATGAGATTATTTTTATGACTAAAATGGGCATCAGCTATATATGCTTTAATTACATGAGGCAATATGTGCATCATTATGAGTGTGTGTGTGTGTGTGTGTGTGTGTGTGCGTGTGTGTAAATAAAATGATTGAACCATCCCTTCAAACTGGATACTGGGGGGAGTGGAAGGGAGATAAAAAAGGAGAATTTAAAGGATGACAGGCATCATTCCATTTGGTCTTATTAAATATTCAATGTTTACAAAATGCTGAACAGTAAAAGCTTCCTGAAACAAATGAAGCAGTTTGTTCTTTCAGTGTGTGCCAAATCCCCAAATTTATCGAACCCAGCATCCCACTTCTTCTGTGCCAAGGCAGAAGGCTCAACATTGAAGCTGAGCAAGCAGCGTGGAGTTTCCTCTCACAAAAGGCAATTTCGGCTCTCATGAAGTGAATATTTGCAGAGGTGCAGTTGTGTCTGTATTTCTCTCATGGGCCCAGCTGTTACTTGAATCTCTATTGCTATCAGCCTTAGTTACCTAATGTGTACTAGCAACTCAGTTGTCTAGAATAGGGCAAATCCACAGTTCAGAGATCTCAACATTTGAAAATGTTAGATGTCATTCCAAATCTCACTGTTTTTTTTTTATTGTTGTTCACGTATAGTTGTCTCCATTTTCTCCCCACCACTCCCGCCAGCTATCCCTAACTCCTACCCTCAATTCTACCAACCTTTGGTTTTGTCCATGTGCCCTTTATACATATTCCTTGACAACCCTTCCCCTTCTTTCCCCCTAGACCCGCTTCCACCTCCCCTCTGGTTATTGTCAGCTTGTTCTTTATTTCAATGTCTCTGGTTATATTTTGTTTGCTTGTTTCATTGATTAGGTTACACTTTAGGTGAGCCAAATCTCATTGTATTTAAAATTGGGAATGTATCACTCCAAATGGATAATAATGACAGCATTGGGTCTAGCAGTTTCCCTGGAATATTACCAACTCTATGTTGTGGATTATTTGAGCACATCTGGCATTTGAGTTTCTTTTGACAGATCTCTGAGTATATCATGCACTGATATCTCAGCTTTGATACTGGCCTCCTGAGTGGACTTTTGAAAATACCTCTTCCTTCCAGTGCAGATCTCTCCATTAGCTATCTAAGCTCACTTACCCCTCCAGAAAAGTTTGGAATGAAGCCTAAGAATAAAAATACTTTCTAGAGTTTCAATAGCTCTATGGCTGATCCATACTGGTTATTTCAGTGGTTCTGGAATGTTTGGGGGCTCTTATGGACAGTTTTATCCTGGTGCCAGTGCTAGTGAACAGTAGTCTCCAATAATGTAACACTTGTTATATAAGTACATCAACAAAGATATTTATTCTGAAATACTTAACACACTTACGTTTCATTATGCATATTAGGTAATTATTTGCTCAAAGCAAGATAAAATGTCACTACCAGATGAGTACACTCAGTTATAGCCACACAATCTCACAGACATGTCTTTTTTTAGGATTTTATTTCATTCTTATTATCGTTGTTCAATTACAGTTGTCCTCATTTCCACCCCATTACTCTTTCCCACCCAACCCACCCTGCCCCCACATTCAATTTTCCCACCACCCCGGTTTTGTCCCTGGATCCTTTGAACATGTTCATTGACGATGATTTCCCTTTTTTCCCCCATTATCCTACTCCCCTCCCCCTTTGATTGCTATCAGTTTGTTCTTTATTTCAATGTCTCTGGTTATATTTTGCTTGCTTCTTTGTTTTCTTGATTAGGTTCCACTTATAGGTAAGATCATATGGTATTTGTCTTTCACAGCCTGGCTTATTTTACTCAGCATAATACTCTCCAGTTCCATCCATGCTGTCATGAAGGGTAAGAGTTCCTTCTTTCTTTCTGCTGTGTTGTGTTCCATTGTGTAAATGTAATAGTTTTTTCATCCACTCATTTACTGAAGGGCATTTAGGTTGCTTCTATCACTTGGCTATTGTAAATTGCGCTGCTGTGAACATTGGGGTGCATAGGTAATTCTGATTGGTGTTTCAAGATGCTTAGGATAAAATCTCAGCAGTGGAATTGCTGGGTCAAAAGGCAGTTCCATTTTTTTTTTATTTTTTTTTGAGGAAATTCCATAGTGTTTTCCATAGTCGCTGCTCCAGTCTGTATTCCCACCAACAGTGCACTAGGGTTCCCTTTTCTCCACAACTTCTCAAGTACTTATTGCTTGTTGATTTGCTTATGATGGCCATTCTGACCAGTGTGAAGTGGTATCTCATAGTGGTTTTAATTTGCATCTGTCTGATGGCTAGTGATGCTGAGCATTTTTTCATTTGCCTCTGGGCCTTCTGTATATCGTCCTTGGAGAAGCGTCTTTTCAGGTCCTTTGCCAATTTTGTATTTGGATTGTTTATCTTCCTGGGGTGGAGTTGTGTGAGTTCTCTATATACTTTGGAGATCAAATCCTTGTGTGAGGTATCATTGTCCAATATGTTTTCCCATATGGTTGGTTACCTTTTAAGTACACTGATGTTTTCTTTAGACATGCAGAAGGTTTTTAAATTTCTGTAGTCCATTTGCTTATACTTTCCTTCATATTCCTTGCTCTAGGTGACATATCAGTGAAAATATTGATGAATGAAATATATGAAATATTCCTGTCTGTTTTCCTCTAGGACTTTTATAGTGTCACAACTTATACTTAAGTCTTTTATCCATCTTGAGTTTATTTTTGTTTCTGGTGTAAATTGGTGGTTGAGTTTCATTTTTTGCATGTAGCTCTTCATATCTCCCAGCACCATTTGTTGCAGGGACTATTTTTACTCCATTTTATACTACTGCCTCCTTTGTCCAATATTAATTGAATGTTGAGACTTAGGTTTATTTTTGCACTCTCTATTTTGTTCCATTGATCTATGTGTCTGTTCTTATGTCAGTACTAGACTGTTTTGATTACAGTGCTTGTAATATAGTTTAATGTGAGGAATGGTGATCCCTCCTACTTTTTTTGTCTTTTTCAAAGTTGCTGCAGCTATTTGGGGCCATTTATGGTTCCATATAAATTTTTGAAATATTTGTTCTTTATCTGTGAAATATGTCATTGGATTTTAATTGGTGTTGCATTGAGTCTGTAAATTGCTTTGGGTAGTATGGACATTTTGATGATGTCAGTTCTTCCAATCCATGAACATGGTACATGCTTCCATTTGTTTGTGTCTTCCTTAATATCTTGCTTCAGTGTTGTGTCATTTTTTTTAGTACTGGTCTTTTACCTTCTTGGCTAGGTTTCTTCCTAGGTACTTTATTTTTCATGTTGCTATATCAAATGGGATTTTTTCCTGATTTCTGTTTCTGATATTTCATTGTTGGTGTACATACATGCCTTCAATTTTCAATATTGACTTTGTGTCTGCTGTTTTGCCAAATGCTCTTATTATGTGCAGTAGTTTTTTGGTGGAGTCTGTAGGATTTTCTATGTACACTATCATGTCATCTTCAAACACTAACAGTTTTGTTTCCTTCTTTCCAATTTGGATGACTTTTATTTCATTTTCCTTGTCTGATCATTGTTCCTAGAACTTCTGATGCTATGTTGAATAGAAGTCATAAAATCAGACATCCTTGTCTTGTTCCTGATCTTAGTGGGAAAGCTCTTAGATTTTGCCCATCGAGTATGATGTTGCCTGTAGGTTTCTCATATCTGGTCTTTATTATGTTGAGGTATGCTCCCTCTACTCTGACTTTGCTGAGTGTTTTTATCATGAATTGGTGCTGTACCTTATCATATGCTTTTTCTGCATCTATTTATATGATCATGTGATTTTCTGTGTTTCCCTTTGTTTATTTGATATATTACATGTATTTATTTGTGAATATTGCACCATCTTTGCATCCCTGGGATGAATTCCACTTGATCACGATGTATGATCTTTTTAACATATTGCTGGATGCAGTTTGCCAATATTTTGTGGGTTTTGTTATCTATGTCCATCAATAATGTTGGCCTGTAGTTTTCTTTCATTGTTCTGCCTTTATGTGATTTTTGGATTAGGATGATGTTGGCCTCATAAGAAATTTTGGGAGTCTTGCCTGTTCTTGGATTTTTTGGAATAAACTGAGAAGGGTAAGGTTAGCTCTTTCTTAAATGTTTTGCAAAATTTTCCTGTGAAACAATCTGGTCCAGAGATTTTGTGTGCTGGGAGTTTTCTGATTATTTCTTCAATTTCACTAGCTGTCATTGGTCTGTTCAGGCTTTCTGCTTCTTCTTGATTCAGTTTGGAAGATTATATGTTTCCAGAATTTTTTTCCATTTCACCCAGGTTTTCAATGACGTCTTAATGTTGTGAATGGATAAAAACTGAATTCTATACTTAAAAATATTCTGAATTGCATCAATCGCTACCTGTTACTTTCAATATCTTTACATCAAGACTTTATCAATTCTCAGAAAAAGAATACCATAGATACTACCATAATTATTTCACCATGGTGTCTAACAATTTGAATAATAAATATAAATCAATATTCTACCTGCCCATGTATTACACATGGCATCTACACTTCATATTTGAAATGTTAATATGCCAGCCATTCTCTTTGTGTTCTTATTCACTCTATACTACTGACTAAATACATTTAGTGATTTGGAGGCTCTAAATATACCCTTATTGTTAAATCCTTTAAGCATTAAAAATGAGTTACTTCTTGTAGATATAGGAGGACACTAATTCCTACTGGTAATTCAGGGTACTTAATCAACACAATGATTTATCTAAAATTGGGATAAATTATAAGAAGCATCACCTAGCACTAAAGTTAAGGATAGTATTAGGATGTTTAAGGCCTTTATTCTAATCTAATTTTATTAGTAGAAAAAAGAAATGTTCAAAACAGTGAGAATTATTTGCAGTATTTACTGTGTGTATCAGGCATTGTGTGTATGATTGAGGGTGTGTATAATTGATACAAATTACATGCATAAGAAATGTAATATCTAGTTGTATAAAACTAGTATGTATGAATAAATCAAGTTGTATAAATTTACATGAAATGACTTGCATATGTAAGGCCGAAGGTGTTTTATAAATCAGCAAAGGAAAGCAGTGTTCAGTAAAGAATAGAGCACTAAACCAAGAGTCAGGGGTCCTGAATTGTGGCCCCAGTTGTCTGACACTTAAGGAGGGGTCTCAGTTTCTTCTTATGAAAAAAGTATGATACTAGCTACCTTATATTACTAGGTGAGAAATATAGATGAGAAACTGGGATAATGTATTTGAAAATGTTTTGAGAAGCATAAAGTACTGTAGAAATGCAAGAAATTATCACATGGAATGCTCAGGAGAAGTTAGGTTGATGAGCCTCAATGATATGACTCACTAAAATATTAACACACTGAAAACTACTACAATTGTAAATATTGCACTGTCAGAACAGAAGTCTTCCTAATGACTTTAATGTCTCCATAGCATTCACAAATATATATCCTAAATAGTCCTGAAGTGGCAAATATAAATATTGTCTAAATTTTAGATGTCATATTATCATGATTTACAAGGTCTTAATTAGTCAGGCATTACTGTCAATTTCTTCAGTCTTCCTAAATGATCATTTGTTGGTTTTTAGTGTACATATTCTAGTGACACAGAGCAACTTGATTTATTTTAAGTACATCTGTGATCTGTGATATGTGACATAGTACCAAATAATATGTTTGTTAAAACCTGACAGCAGTTCACATCTTGTAATCTGAAATCAATATGCTAGAGTTCTTTACAAAATAACAATTTCTTATACATCAAAATGCAGAAGAAATGGTCATTTGCTAGTAATGATTCAAAAGTATTTCTGGCAGGGTTTATACAGTTTGTCAGTATTTTGTTAAATGATAAATATTGATATAAATATAACCTAATAGATCATGCAGCCAATTAAAGATAACTTTTTGCTTGCATTATTCTAATCTAGAACTAATTATGTTTACTCATTTGATCACTTATTTACTCAAAACCTCATTTGTTTATTCCTGTTTTTAATAATAATTAAAAATATACCTCTAATAAATTATACCTAATATCCAAAATATCTGGCTTCATTTTGAGAAACATAAATGATGTGTACCAAAAGTCTCAGACCTGGATATGTATATTTTATGTATAATATATTTTACATGACCTAGAGAGACTGAATCTTAAATAATTGGAATATAATTTCTTAGTATCCAAAGTGTTATTGCTTTAAAAAATAATTTTTGTTTGAGTTTCTACTTGGACTTTTGTTTCCTACTATAGATATGAATAGATTTTTGATTGTTTTAAAGTGTTGACAGGTAAATCAATGTCTCAACATTAAAATAGGTCAAATCAATTGTATTATTCAGTGTAAGACAATGACACTGATAAAGTACTATCTGTGAAAATCTGTAAAGGATACAATTTACACCGATTTTGTGGTTCATATTTATTTTCTAATGAAGGAAAATCACTTTAATTTCACTAGTGGTCTCTCATACTTGAAATTAAACATGTGAATTTTTAATCCAAAGATTATTGTAATTTTTCCTTCCCATTAATGTATGGGGTAAATCCTCTATTTTCATTAAGTGAAAAACATTAACCATGATCAGGTACATGAGAATTCGTGGACACCTTAACATGAACATTTTAAAAGAAAATGTTGAAAATTTTATGCACCCAACAACTTGTTAATGTCCAGGGTATATCAAAGCAATGTTGGAATGATGGTTTAGTAGGATCTTCTCTGATCTACTGTATATACATAAAATTTAGTGATTTTTTAGTGTACTAAATAAAAATACTGAATTAAGTAATTCTGCATACCAAATTTTTATTAATCCCCAGTAAACATTCTAAGGTCAAGCTCTTATTAAGATTTAAAAAAAAAGTGGACAAGACCCTGATTGCAAACCTTTTGGTATATATCCAGAAGTGGGATTGATGTTTTATTATTAATTTTTGAGGAACCTCCATAGTGTTTTCCATAGTGGCTGCCCCAGTTTACACTCCAATCAAAAGTTCACAAGGGTGCATTTTCTCGCCAACACTTATCTCAAAAATAACAGCCATCTTAATGAGTGTGAAGTAGTATCTCATTGCAGTTTAAATTTGTATTTACATAGTTTTAGGGACTTGAATGTTTATTTAAGCCATTTGCATGTCTTATAGGAAAAATAACTATTCAGGTAGTATGTCCATTATAATGAATTATTTCTTTATTTTATAATTTAGTTTTCTGAATTCCATGTATACAAGAATATATAAAAATATGCATATATAATATTTCCCCCATATCATAGATTGTTTTTTCATTTTGTTGATTGTTTCATTGCTGTTCAGAAGCTTTTTAGTTTGATGTAGGTTTTTTCCCTATGTTTTCTTTAAAAAGTTTTAATGTCCAGGGCTTACAGGTTTTTAATTCATTTCTATTTAATTTTTGTGAGCAATGTATGATGGAGATCCAATTTCATTGTCTTGAATGTGAATATACAGGTTTCCCAATATCATTTATTGAAGAGACTACCCTTTTCCCATTTAGTATTTTTGTCTCACTTGTCAAGTATTAGTTGACAAGACCAGTTTACTTCTGGGCTCTTAATTCTGTTTCTTTGGTCTATGTGTCTGCTTATATGCCAATACTCTACTCTTTTAATTATTATAGCTGTGTAATGTAGTTTGAAAGCAGGAAGTGTGGTGTTTCCAGTTTTTTTCTTCTTTATCTGAATTGCTTTGGCTATTCAAGTTCTTTTGTGGTTCCATATAAATTTTAGAATTTATTTTTCTATTTCTGTGGAAACTGACTTTGGAATTTTGATAGGGATTGAATTGGCTCTATAGATGGCTTTGAGTAGTATGTACATTTTTATGTATTCATTTGTATATTTATTGTTATTCTATTATTTTTCCCAATTTTCCCCCTTCGCTCCCTTACACCCAGCCCACCTTCCACTCCCACAGTCAATTGCCTCACCATTGCATGTTTGTGGGTCATTCATATATGTTCTTTGACTAGCCCCTTCCCCTATTTTCCACCATTATCCTCTTCCCCCCAACTCCTCTAGTCACTGTCAGTCTGTTCTCTGTTTCCCTATCACTGGTTGTACTTTTCTCATTACCATATTTTTCGAACCATAAGATGCACCTAGGTTTCAAAGGAGAAAAATAGGAAAAAAACTTTTGAAGCAAAAGATGTGGTAAAATATTTAATAATATAAATAACATAATATTTCACCAATGTAAATGTAAACAGAACTCAATAGCAACATTAACAACAACTATTCCTCCCAAATTTGGGGGGGGGTGCATCTTATAGTCTGAAAATTATGGTAGTTTGTTTTGTTCATTAGAGTCCCTTTATAAGTGAGATGCTGTGCTATTTGTTTTTTATGGACTGGCTTGTTTCACTTAGCATAATATTCTCCAGTTCCATCCACACTGTCAAGAAAACATAGGAGCTCCTTCCTTCTTTCTGCTGTGTAGTGTTCCATTGTATACATGTACCATAGTTTTTTGATCCACTCATCTACTGATGGGCACTTAGGTTGTTTCCAGCACTTGGCTATTGTAAATAGCATTGCTATGTACATAGGGGTGGGCAAGTTTTTTTGAATTAGTGTTTAGGGATTCTTAGGGTATATTCCCAACAATGGAATTGCTGTGTCAAAAGGTAGTTATATTTTTAATTTTGTGAGGGAATTCCATACTTTTTCCCATAGTGGTTGCACCAGTCTGCATTCCCACCAACAATGATACATTGGACAAAAGTTTAATTTCCAAAATATATAAAGAACTCAGAAAACTCCACACCAGGAAGATAAACAATCAAAGCAAAAAATAGTCAAAATCCCTGAATAGACTTTTCTCCAAGGAGGACATATAGATCGTCTATAGACATATAGAAATATACTCAAGATCACTAGCCGATAGAAAGATGCAAATAAAATCACAATGAAATGTCACCTTACACATATCAGGATATGCTATCATTATCAGGATATCTATCATTAGTAATCAACAAACAACAAGCAATTGTGAAGATGTGGAGGGAAGGGAACCCTACCTAGTGCATTGTTGGTGGGAATCCAGACTGGTACAGCCACTACAGAAAAAAATATGTACATTTTTTCTCTTCCAGATCTATAAACATGAGATGGTTCAATTTAGTTGTGTCTTCAATTTATTCCATCAGTGTCTTAATAGTTTTCAGTATATGAATGTTTCAACTCCTTGGTTCAACTTATTTCTTAAGTTTTTGTATTGTTCTGGATGCTACTATAAGTGGGATTGCTTTCTGTATTTTTTCATATAGTTCATTGTTAATGTATAAAATTGTTACTGATTTTATATATTGATTCTGTATCTTGAAACTTTAATGAATTCATTTATTGGTTTTGATGGTTTTTTGAAAGAGTCTTCACTTTCTATATACCAGATCATTTCACCTGCAAACACAGGCAATTTTAATTCTTTCTTATTTGGATAATTTTTATTTGCGTTTCTTGGTTAATTGCTCTGGTTAAGACTCCCAGTACTATATTGAATGGGAGTACTGAGAGCGGGAATCCTACTCTTGTTCCTGATATTAAAGAAAAAAATTCAAAAATTCATTCTTGAGTACAATGTTAGCTCTGGACTTTTCGTATATGGCCTTTAGTACATGGAGGAATGTTCTGTTTATACCCAATTCATTGAGCATTTTATCATGAAAATATGTTATATTTTAACAAATGCTTTATCTGAATTTATTTTCATGATCATAAGATTTGTTTCCATTTTGTTAATGTGATACATTACACTTATTGACCAGTGTATGTTTAAACATCCTGCATCTCACATATAAATTCAATCTGATCATAGTGTATAATTTTTTTGTGCTGATTTAATTGGGTTTGTTAGTGTTTTATTAAGAATTTTTGCATCTATAGTGATCAGATATATTGGCTTGTAGTTTTTTTTTTTCTCTGAGTGTCATTTTTGGCTTTGGTATCAGAGTAATGCTGACTTCATGAAACAAATTTGTGACTGTTCCCACCTCTTAAAATTTTTTGGAATAGTTTGGGAAGGATTTGTGTTAATTCTTCTTTAAATGTTTGATAGAATTTACCTTTCAAGCCATTTGGCTGTGTAGTTTTTATTCTTTGGAAGTTTCTGATTATTAATTAATATATGTCTCTGAGTTCCTTTATTCTTCTTTCTTCTTGGTGAAGTTATTATTTAAGCACACTGTTGGTTTCTTCAGTGTAGTCTTGTATTCTTCAGTTCTGAAATGTGTTTGCTTTTTCAACACTTTCTATTTCTTTTTTGAACTTCACATTTTGTTTATGAATTATTTTCCTAGTTTTATTTAGTTGTCTATTTGTGTTTTCTTGTGGTTCACTGAATTTCCTTAAGAGCGTTATTCTAAATTTTTTGTCAGACAGTTCATACATTTCAATTTCTTTAAGGATATTATTCAAGTTTTATTATTTTACTTTGGTGGTGTTTTATTTACTTGTTTCTTCATGATCTTGATATACTTGTACAGTATCTGTGAGTTTGATGGAGCTGTCTTTAATCCCAGCCTTTTTCAGCACTTAGGTGGGACCAATGACTTTTTTCCTGCTAGAGTAGGCCTTTAGGTGTGCTCTGTAGCTGCCCTATATCTCTGGAGTAAAGTGTATTCTCCACCAGTAGTTGTGCAGGCCATTGACTTGCTTCCCTGTCCAAGCAGAGTTTTATAAATGACTGTTGCTGAGAAGGTCTACCTGCTAGGGGCCCAAACTAGGCAGAACTGCTGACTGAGTTTCCTAGCCAGTCAGGGACCACTGGTACATTTCTAAAGATGAACAGAGCTGTTAGTTGAGATATCTGCTTGGAAGTTGACACCAGGAGAAACTATCTGCATGATCCACATTCCTATTGCTTGAGCTCTATTGCCTTTCCCTGTCTTTACGTGATTCTTCCAATAATCTCTCAGGGACAGTATCTACACAGGTTTCTTGTGAAATGTCTCAGAACTTTAGGGAAGCTACATGTTCACCTTAGACTCTCTGTTTTCCACTGGAGAAACTGTATGCCCCAGAGGAATTCCTTGGTACAGCATCGCACTGATCTCAGAGACAAGCAGTGTGGTTAAAATGAAACATTTATCTTGTATTGATAATGTGATTTTTCTCAGTTTTTTGTGTTAAAAGGGGTATGCTTCAGCCTCACTCCTGTGTTTGGGGCTTTCACAAAGGGTTCTATGAAAAGTTGCTAATTATTATTTCTGTGAGACAGAAGTTGTAAATCACCTATTTTACCGTACTACTGATGTCATTTTCCCTGGAAAAATCAAACCTTTTAAGATGGCACAAAATCATAGGTCCTCTGGTTCTCAAATATAAGGGTAAGTCAAATGATTTGAGCTTTTTATTTTTTAACCATATGTTATTGATTATATTATTACAGTAGTCCCAATTTTCAAAGGTTTTATTTATTTTTAGAGAAAGGGGAAGGGAAAGAGAAAGAGAGGGAAAGAAACATCAATATGTGGTTACCTCTCATGCTCCCCTCACCAGGACCCTGGCCCACAATTCAGACATGTGCCCTGACTGGGAATCGAACTGGCGACCCTTTGGTTCACAGGCCAGTGTTCAATTCCCCGAGCCACATTAGCCAGGGCCAAAAGACACTTTCTTGAGTTTCTTCACTATAAATAAAGTTTTACACATCATATTGCATCACTCAGGCAGATTAATCACCCTTTTAGAGTCAAATTTATTTTTTAAATGCTCACTCCCACATATAAGTAGATTGTTATGACAAGGACATTTTGGATAAGCAATATGTTTAATTTAGACCAAGGAGTGCATTTTTAAAACTATCAAAATAGAACATGCACTCTTGCTTCTAAGAGCTTGACTGAGCAATAATTCGATGGGAAACTGTCAACAAATATTGCTCTGTAACATTCTACATAACTCAGTTTCTATGGCAACTGGATCCCTATTGACAGGAAAGAGAGAGAACATATGGTTGGGTAACAGTCTTACTTCAAAAAGCCTAAAACCTATTTACAGGGTCATCATTTCTTTCTGAAAGAAGTAAGATACTCAAAGCCAAAGGTAGCTGTAATCAAATATTATAATGGGCTGATGGAAATGTTATTTTTACATATATGAAAAAATAATAGAAACTAAAATTTGGACTACAACATTTTTAGAATGTTTTATTTAAAAAATCAATGCAAACTCGGGAAAAGTCCATTTACAATAAAAATTCATTTCATTTTACCTACTTAGTTGTACTCTATTAAAAAGAATTCTGGTGACATTTATGAAGTACTACTATGTGCATTATAAGATACTAGGCTCCATGGTCCAAAACAATGGCCTTGTTCTTCAATTGCTTATGCATTATCAAAGAAGATAAATGTATGAACAACTAACCACTGTACAGTAAAAAGTATAAGAATATAAGTGATATAATAAAGTCATAAATACCAGTACAAGAACACACAGAGAGAACTTTTTATTAGGTGATCTTTTCTGTATGTTTCTATTAAATTTTGTCTGTTCTTCCAGTTACCACAATATATTACAGTGCCTTACACATAGTATTTGACTAACAAATGTATGTGGCTAAGTAACATTTTCATTGATCTCTTTATATATCTGTTTACTTATTAAACTATAACCAAATTATATTCTAGATATACATATCTAGAGCCTTGCATTGTGCTTAATATATCATGGACCTTCAGTAAAAAAATAGTAAACTTGTAAATGACTTTGAAGTTTAGATATTTAGCAGAGTGTTGAAGAATCGATACATTTCTACTTGTATAAGTAGAATATAGATATATTTCTAAAAATTTTTCATCTCAATTACTGGGAATTTTCCAGTAAAGATAAAACAGGTAAAATTGTAAATTTTTATTCAATTTCACTACTTTTTGTTGAAATTTTTAGCCTTATTTAAATATCCAAGAGAGTTGTAAAAATTTTCTCTTTAATAAAAGTCTAGAGGCTTTATCATAACAAACTATACACAATAAATTTATGGTGTAGCTAATAACAAAGCGTGTCTTTGGTCTCATATGAGGAGAAATGTAAAAATAGCAAGGGTTTTCCTTAATTTCTTTCAAAATCAGGAATGAAACTTAAGTATTTCCATTCCCAGTCTTATTCAGAATTAATGTTTGTCATTTAAATCTAATTTTTGTTGGCAAGACCTTCCTCCTTGAGCCTTTCTTTTCTCTTTTTCAAAATGGGGATTTTTAATTAGTGATCACTAATTGTCTGTTCAACTCTGACAGACTGTGATTTAGCTTCAATTTAAATTTAAAAATTGTGCAGAAATAAAAAAAATGTGCCAGTTATTTATGTGTTGTCATTAAAGCTGAGTATATTAAATACTTTAATACACCATTTTCTTTAAAGCATTAGGTTTTATCACCAATCATATATATGAATAAAGGTTTTGTTACATAAACTATCAACAAGGTCTTTGTAGGACTAAGATTATTTAGACTACTTTGAATTCCCTTTTTCAAATGCAAACACACCCTTACACTCACACACATATTTGTGTTTCTTTGACTGGCAAACTTTTACCTGTTTTTCAAGTTCCTACTCAAATGTTACTTTCTCAATGTTTAGTATCCCTGCGCAATAAAACTTGTATGTAACAAAGGAAATACTGTATGTCTATACAATAAAATACTGCAGTCACTAGCCATGTATGACTATTGAGTACTAAATATGAGGTTAATGCAACTGAAGAATTGAATTTTTAAAGTTTTATTATTATTTTCTTTTTCTCTAATTCTCAGGATGATTTTAATTTATTAGCACTTTTTATCTTTTTTTTTCTTCTTTAAAATTTTCCACACGTTTATTGTCGTTCAAGTACAGTTCTCTCCATTTCCCACCCACCACTCCCCTCATCCCACTACATGTGGCAAATACTGGACAAATCAGTTTTAGACTATTCAAGACAAAAAATGTTCCAATGACTTTAAACATTTACATTTACAATAAAATGTTAATGATAAATCATTCTCTTTTTTTTAAATTTATCTTTAGATGGGAAGGGAAGGAGAGAGGGAGAGAACTATCAATGTATGGTCTCCTGCTGGGAACTGGCCTGCAACCCAGGCATGTGCCCTGACTGGGAGTCAAACCACGATTCTTTTGGTTCACAGGCCCATGCTCAATCCACTGAGCTACACCAGCCAGGGTAATGATAAATCATTCTTAACTCTTCATTATATCAGTCAGTAAAGTGAAAATTCAAAATAATCATTTTTATTGACTTAAAATTACTTCGAATTTACAACTTTTAATATTTCATAACTGTTTCCCTTGAATTCAACGAAGTGATAATTTCTTACCCTGGTGTTTTACTTGACAGTTTAAAATACATTGTTATATCCTAAATTATCCTAACTTTACATAAATATAGGTAAGTAAAACATTTTCTTGATTCTACAGATGAAGAAATTTAGAATCAGGAAGAGTCATGTAGGACAAAAGATTTTACTTTGCAGGACCAGAATCACAATTTAAGGATTTTAATATTTAAAACACAGCATTTTCCTATTGTAACCTGTGTGTAAAGTAATGAGTGTGTTGGTAAAACTCCAGTTAAAATTCAAGAGCACTTTTTAAATTAAATTTCCATCAAAGACATTTGGATAACAGGCAGCTACTTGCCACACTAATCAGTAATTCAAAATTGGGCTTCTCAAAAAGAGAAAATAGAGACAATGAAAGAATATCAGATGAGAGAGAGAGAGATTGATTTTAAACCATTTAGTAGATATTATTTTCTGAGTTATAAATGAGGTTATTTAGATAGAGCATAATGGTGCAGTCATATATTTGTGTCATTTGATTTAGGCAATACTGTGTTTTTCAAGTATATTTTCAGATTTGCAGTAAGAATACTACAGAAAGTACTTATATTTTGCAGTTGAGATTTTACAAGCTTCTAGACAGAATTTAACACCTAGTTTTGCCTGTTTTGTTTATTTGCTTGGTGGGGGTTGGTGGAGCGTAAGAAAGTAATACAGTATTGAGTAGGTCAGAAGTATGTGTTTGATCATTTTGAATTCCATGTGGATGACACACTAGAGAAATCTAATTTTTTTATCCATACAAATGCCAATTTCACTGACAGTTACAAAGCTTTGCATTATTGTTCACTTATAGAGTGTTCCCCAAGGAAGCTGCTTCCCCAAAATGTGGTGCCTCAGCCTCCCTTGATAGACCAAAGTGACAAACATGTCCTTGTAGCCACCTTATACTTCTGGAAGGATTTTTGAAGGTGATGTTAGTCTCTCACTCACTTTTAATGCAGAAATAACATTTGAAAGCAATGGGCATTTCAGAAAAAGTATAGTTTTCCAGAGTTGTTGACAAAAATTCTAGAAAGGGAAGTGGACAAATTTCAAGAAAACATGGGAGACACAATTTTCAAAGTAGTTTTTAATTTATTAGAATCCCAAAATCCATGTTTAAAAGTATAGCAATTAGAGGACTATTTGCTAAAATGATTGGATAAGACCTGATTACAACCTGTGAAAAATAATCCTATCTTAAGTCAGTGGCATCAATTTTATAACTATTCTTTCCTCACTTTTGACTGAAATACTTGATAACTGCTGCAAATGTGTACTCTGTATATTCAATGTCTTTTTGGACTGATAAGAGTTTTATGACACTTAGCATTCTGTAAAGTGGAGATTCTAATGCATTCTTGCATACTTACTGTGAGGACTAAATGCCAAACACGTTTTAGGTTCTTATTAGTGACCACTATTAAGGGTAACTTTATAGAAATAGGTCAAATAAAGAGAAGTTCAATAGTAAAAATATGCTCTTATATAACATGTAAATCAGGAGATTGACTTAACATACAGTTTTTGGAGGCATGTTTTGCTGAATGTCAGATACCTCTTGACATATGATTCAATGAAACAATTCACCAAGATTTCACTTACTTGCATTTAGTAGGACAACATATTTGCTCTGTTCATTTCGGTAATTGCTGGTAGAATCATTGTTAGAGTTACAAGTCTAGGCACATGCCTGGGTTGCAGGCCTGGTCTCCAGTTGGGGGCGTGCAAGAAACAACCTCATATTGATGTTTTTGCCCCTTCTCCTTCCTTCCTCTTTCTAAAAGTAAATAAATAAAATCTAAAAATAAAAGTATATACTTCCTGTTACCTTCTGCCAGATAATTGGGCCCATTTCTAAAATCCAGAAGCATTGAAAAAATGTTGGAAATCAAATTCCACTAAACTATATAGACAATCTTATTCTCCTATTGTCTCACGTAGATTTAGTACAAGACTGGCTACTTTTTAGTTTTGTATGTTTTCAGTTTCCTCATCTATAAAATGGGGAGAATAATAATACCTATCTCATAAGATTTTTGTGAAAACATATTAAAACAAGCATGTGGATTTCCTTGTGCAGTATCTGGCATTGGGTAAATGTTAGCAAGTATTACCCAGTAGGAATTAAACCATAAGATTCATATGTTGTGATTTATTTTTGCATAATATTTTAAGAAATTAACCCTTCCACTCAGCTTTCTGTAGATACTCATTATATGTAAAACATATCTGTTAAGTGCCAGAGAAATATAGAAGGACAAGTACAACATGGATTCCTTCCTCAAAGTGTAAACTAAAGTTTTATCTGGTGAAGTTAAATACAAATTCCAGACATTGTTTATGGTTCTTTGTCTAAAATACATATGAAATTTTTCTTGAAGAGAAGAGCATGTTATGAGTTTAAATGGTGAAGGAAAAATATAGGCTTATTTGTTTTGTATTTTCTTGTGTGTAATATTCCACATGCAGAAGAAGTTTTGACACCCAAGTTAAATTGCCCTATTTGTCACTCATTTGATACCTTTCTCAAGGTATGGCTTCTCTCTAAACCCCAGTTTCACTGTCTTTAAAACAGTAGTTTTGGACTAGATAGCATTTGAAATCTTGTCCTTCTTCAAGATGAATATGAAGCAAATTCCACCTCAAAAGGCATAATAGTCTTGGACTGGACAGGAAGCATTTTTAAAACAAAGAATACTTCTATTGAAATCATGGCTTTATTGCCAACCAACAAAAAGAAGTACATGGGTGTGTGGGGTGTGTTTGTGTGTGTGCATTGCATCCTGCATTTCTAGAGATAGAAGCACCTAATCAACCAAGACTTTTCCACACAGTTTCTATGGAGAAGTGTTCAAAAAATATTCCATTAACAATCATTGTTTAGTTTAGTTTTGTTTTGTTTTCTTCATATATCCTGAATTCATGAAATATCTCTTGTCATAATTGTTTCCAGCCACATTTCATATTATTTTGGTCAATTGTTCCAAGTTTCAGCAGCTTGTGATGCATTTTGTGATGTCAAATTTTTTCCCAAATCCTTGTTTGGATTTTAATTTTTACCCTATTCTTTCTACCATTTGCTTGAAGGTATCTTCAGTCACTATAAAACTTCCATATTAACAACCAGCTTTTTTCCCCTTTAGAACATTTCTGATACTATTACTTTAAACATTTTTATCAAAACTGTTGGCCTGAACCCCAAATAAAGGGACAAAGGACACAGTAAACAATGAACATGGAAGAGCACACTCAACCAGTCAACTCAGGAAAGCAAGATAGAGGATACTTGGCAGTATGTTATTTTTCACACTTAAAGACAAGTAGAATGCAGACAACATAGTTGCTTAGACTGAGGTCATTCTTCAATGTGTAAAAGAGCCCTCAGAGAATTAAATGAAGGGGGGAGGGACACACAGTGACAGAAAATATTTGTAATAGATCTCCTAGGACTTTAAACTTTGGTGTGACCTCAGCCTCAGTCTTGTGACCTTTTCTTTTTACTCAATCCCTAGGTGTACACATCAGCTTTACGTGGTTTGAAAAATACATTTCATCTCTTCTCGTTTTTGACAGCTTTCTGTTTCCTCTGCCTGTAATATTCCTCCTCCAGATAGCTGTCTATAGAACTTTCTCAAATTTAAAATAGTACTTTAAATGTTTTATCTTACTGAGGCTTGTCTTGAATGTTTCATTTAAAATAACAGCAATCCTTGCTCATTTTTTGCTTTATTTTCCTTTGTACCATGTGATGTGTTTTAATTGTTTATTTTCTATTTTTCCCAATGAAAATAATTTTTTGTTGTTGTTGGGTTTGTTGATAATTGTATTGGCATGACCTAGATCAGTGACCATATGAGTGAATTAATGTGTGATGCACATAGACATATATGTCAGCAAAGACTAATTCAGAAAAAAATGACGTTATAATCAACCAGCAATATATAGCATTGTACTTAAGAAATGCCAGTGTGTTAAAATGAAAGGTTATGGTTGACTAAATAAATAAGAAAGTCTAAAACTATCTAAGCTCCTATTACATATAACATACTATTCTAAGGGCTATATTCCATGAGATACTCAAGTTGGTTATTAAGGGGCAAAAATAAACTGTTTCCCTAAATTTATTCTCTGAATTTATAAGAAAGCTCTTTTGGTACCACTTTTCCTTCAAGTATACATATGATTTACAATACTTCCATTTCCAGTCTTTCTCCATAATCTCTCCTCTTGCTTCCTTGTCTACATAAGATGTACCTTAGTATGGTCCACTGACTTTCATCATCCTCAATGTTTTGGTTTATAAGATTAGACCTGATTTAATGGATCATTTGTACAAGAGAACAAAAGTACTAATAAAACCAAAATGCTTGCAGTATTGTGTATCAACAGCTACAGCACTGTATCAAAGCCTTACATATAAAATATTCTTGTACTATAAAAAATATTTCAGTTCTTCATTATTATAATAAAGAAATAAAGTTCTACCTGAGAATAGTATTTGGTTTTCTTGTCATAATAGTATCTAAATATAGCCCTACTAATGCAAAATTGCATTATTACTAAATAGTATAGATGTTTCTCAATTTCTAAGAAAAGAGAAAAAGAAACTACCTTGTTTGTATTAACTATGTTGGGTATTTTTTTATTACCTGTATTTTATTTATTACTTGTTGTAGTTTGTTGTTTTAATTACATAGGCTGGAAACACATCTGTTGTCCCACCACAATGTTTGCTATTCAACTTATTTCTTACAGATTGATAAGACCCTCTGCCAATTTTGAGAACTATCTCCCGTCCTTCAACAACATTTTCCTTCCAATTTAAAAGCTTTCTCTTTCCATCTCTTCTTGCCAACAATCAATTATGTGCACACTAAAAAACAGATGGTTATCATTTATATTTTGAACTGTCTTGAAGAGCGCCAACATAGTCTTTGGCAGAAAGTAAAAGTAAATTGAAGATCTACTGATTTTATGAAATCATATGGGTTATTTTTAGTTAGCTGTTTCAGAAAGACACCTTAACAGTCACAGTTAGTCATTTGAATAATTACTGGTGCATAATCAGGTGTTAACCTAAAATTGAAATAATATTAAAGAGAATACTATAATGGTGTTGACAAAGTTATCATTATTAATCTTTAAATGTATATTTAATTTTATACCATGCATATATAAAGAGATAGTGAATTATGAATTCTTTACATGACTTAAGTGAAATAATAATTTAAATAAATAGTATCTTTTGTTTTGAGAATGTTTAATTTTTCCTATAAATATATAGATGTCATGGTCATGTGTGTAGATCTTTCCCAAGTATCATGACATAGTGTAGAATCATTCAGAATGATTTGCTTTCCACTATCAACTACATCAAGATCATAATGCAATGTGTCTTGCAAAGACAAATGTATTTTCAACACAGATATAGTGTCCTCATCTGACAGATGTTTGATCAAATCATTTCTCTGTACATCTAAACTTCTCCCAGAATATTCAAGTGAGCCTGCAGAGTTGGAACAGGTTTTGATTTCTCTACAAGAACACCATTCTCATGTTTTCTATTCAGAATTTTTCTCCAATATATGATTTTGTTAGGTTAACACATTATGCTATTTTCTTGTCAAAAGTGCAAATAAAATGGGTTTTAGCATAAAAGTGTTCCACGTGGAATATTTACATACATTTTTAGACTCATAGTTATTTAGATATTTAAATGGAGAAATAAACTTGTTCTGTAATATGTAAGCCAATTTAGATTTCAAGTGCTCATTCTTGAAAATCCTGTTTGCTGCTGTCTTGAAAACATTTTGCTCTTCAATAGCTTTCAAACAGTTCTCAAAGAACAGCAGAATAAAGACATATATCTTCCCCTTTCCTTGAAGTTTATATTAGAATCATTGTTTATTCACTCACAAATCTGTGTAGGGACAATGATCTACTGTTACTTCAAATATGGAGTGATAAATAGCTCCAAATACACATATTGCCAGAAGTGTTGTTTGGATGGAAGCTTTTGAAGAACATAATCAGTAGAGATTATTAGTTCTCTTTTAAAAAGAACCCTTTAACAACCTTTGTGCACAATCATATTTTCAAGAGTAGAAAACTAAATATGATTGTTAGCTTATATGTAAACAGATAATCAAGACCTGCATTGTATATAATTGACCTAGCCTGCATAAAACTGCAAGTTATTCCTATGGCTGCTGTCTTTCCCTGTATCATATGTCTCTGTTACCATTGTCTTTGTGCAATTTCTTTCATTCAGTCTATTTTACTGTGCTTCAAAAGTGTTCATTGTTTTATTCTTCAACTAACATATTCTTCAGAGTTAGTGAATCAAACAGGAGCCCTCTGACATAATACGTCAGTGTGACTGAAAGCATGGTGACTAATTAAATGGCTTTAAATTTCATCAATAATGTGTATTAAGGACTGTTCTACAACTTACAGCAAAGTTTTTGACCTGAATGAAATGCTGTTATTTGGGGTTATAGATTTCCTTAATGTCAGGCAATTTGCATGAAATCCAGGCAAATGAGAAAACTCTTTGTCTTCACAGTAACTTTTTATTTATATATTTTCAGTTTCTGTTTTTTAAGATTATTTTTTTTCAGTTGTGGTTGTCCCACCTTCCCCTGCCCCGTTGCTCTCCCCTGACCTACCCTCCCTCCCAGTCAGTCCCCACACCATTGTGCATGCCCATGAGACTTCTATTCATGTCCCTTGACTTGTTTTCCCCATTATCTCCCTTCCTGATCCCCTCTGATCACCTTCAGTTCATTTGTTATTTCCACGTCTCTGGTTCTGTTTTGCTCCTTTGTTTGTTTAGTCAATTAAGTTTTGCTTACAGGTGAGATCATATGGTATTTGTCTTTCACTGCCTAGCTTACTTTGCTTAGGATAATGCTCTCCAGTTCCATGCATGCTGGCGCAAAGGGTAGGAGGTCTTTCTTTCTTTCTGCAGTGTAGTATTCCATTGTGTAAATGAACCACATTCTTTTTATTCACTCATTTACTGATGGGCATTTAAGGCCCTTTCCATCACTTGACTATCATAAATAATGCTGCTGTGAACACTAGGGTACATATGTTCTTTTGAAATGATCATTCAGGATTCTTAGGGTATAATCCCAGGAATGGGATCAGTGGAGCAAAAGGCAGTTCCACCTTTAGTTTTTTGAGGAAATTCCATACTGTTTTCCACAGGGGCTACACTAGTCTGCATTCCCACCAACAGTGCACTAGGGTTCCCTATTCATCACATCCTCGCCAACACTTATTGTTTGTTGATTTGTTTATGATGACCATTCTGACCAATGTGAAGTGGTATCTCATTGTGGTTTTACTTTGCATCTCTCTGATAGCTAGTGATGTTGAGCATTTTTTCATGTGTCTCTGGGCCATCAGTATATTCTCCTTGGAGAAGTGGCAGTTCAGGATGTTTGCCCATTTTTTAATTGGATTGTTTGTCTTCCTGGAGTGGAGTCATGTGAGTACTTTATATATTTTGAAGATCAAACTTTTATCTGAGGTATCATTGGCAAATATGTTTTCCCATAGACTTCATATGTACAAATGAAGGTAATTTTGTTTTTTAGAACAATTAGATGATGTTTTGTTAGTGAACTTTTTTTTGTTAGTGAACTTTAGAATAAATTATTTACACCTACAACTTGTGCTTAATGTAGATGAACACATAGTTTGTTTTTTATATATACTGTATTTGTATGAAATTGGATTAATTTAATGTGAAATCAGTAGACAATGAAATCTGTCATGGGGAGAGGCAAAGTACTTTCACAAAGAAGTAATTTTTATTATTTTATTTTAAAAAATCATAGGTGCTCTGATGCTCAGAAAACTATACAATTCCATGTAGGACAACTAAAAAAAGAGAATAAACAAAATTCATTTTGTACAAAATAATAAAATGGAATAATTTTGGTATGCTCTGGATGTGATTAAAAGTAAGCATATCGACCTTATGCCTACTCATAAAAGGAAGGGATGGGGATGTGAACAGGGTGACCTAAGCCAATATTGGGGCTGTATGGAGGTGGGGTCTAAAAAACCTTGATAAGCAAATACCAGACACTTAAGAGTGTAAGAGTATTGTGAAAATTATAGTTTGAAGAAAAATGAAGGTGATTTCCTTTATTTGTATTTTGGCCAAGACCTGGCCGAGGTTTGATTTCATTCTGGGAAAAAATCATTTGCCGTGTAGGTCACAAAATTTATCTTAGCTCCATTGTATTGAAAGTGTAGTGTGCATAACAGCAGTATTAGTAACATCTGGAAACTTGTAATAAATACAGAACTACATGGCGCCCCCTCAGATCTACTTACTGAATGAAAACCTGCATTTTACAAGGTCTCCAGGGATTTCTAAATACATTAAAGTTTGAGAATCACTGATATCTAGTGGATTGGTCTCATGAAGCATTTATTCATATAGTGATAACTATATTTCTTACTATAAATGTAATGATATATTTATATTTCTATGACATGGGTAAAATTCATGCAATTATAGTTCTCATTGGTATCTCTTAAGAAACAATATTCTTTTTTGGTTTATTTTTGTATTGTTAAATAATTCCCTGGAAGGAGTATATCATTATGAGTGGTAAATGGTTCTAAGTAGCTCTTTTTTCTTTAATAGAAATGCTTGTAAAACACTCATCTGGGGCAAGGTATGCATTTAAGTTTTGGGCTGTTTGCAGTTCATATTGGTGCAAGAATTATAAATGGTAAATATAACTTCAGTTTATTACATATAGATAAAATCTGAATTTGTGGTTTATTCTCTTCATAGAAACTGTCTCTATACTAATTTGTTATTAGATAATTTTATTACATTTTTATAGAAAATTTTATGTACCAATTTAAATTGGAACTAGGAAGAGTTTATTTATTAAAATACCATGTAAATTATTTAATTTATTCTGATTACTGTAAAAATAAAACAATTAATTATAATTTGGGGGGCAGAAAGAAAAGGTAGAGACAATCTAATCCAGTTCTCTCATTTAATAAATGAGAAAGCTAAATTGAGGAAACCTTGTTGGAGTTCAAATATTAAGTAAGGATTAGGGCCTGAGCTCGAGTCTTGGTATTTTAATTTTAATGTTTTTCTCCTATGTTGACATACTTCCTGATATTATCCGGGCCTTAAATTTCTGTATCTGTAGAATAAAAACAGTAATTGTACCAATTTATGAGGTTATTTTGAAGATTAAATGTAATGACAAAAGTAATACACTTAGTATACCATATTTTTCAGGCCATAAGATGCACCTAGGTTTTAGAGGAGGAAAACAGGGAAAAAAACTTTGAAGCAAAAAATGTGGTAAAATATTTAATAACATAAATAACATAATATTTCACCAATGTAAGTGTAAACAGAACTCAATAGCAGCATTAACAACCATTGCTCCTCACAAATTTGAGCAGGGGGAAAGTGTGTCTTATAGTCTGAAAAATACGGTAGTTCCTGTAGTAGAAGAAAAACATAGCATTACTGGGTTTCAGCAAGGTCACGAATAAATTATCTGTATAATCACATTACTCAAAATTGTGTCCTAATCAAAACATAGAATCCTAGTATTTTGGTTCTTAGCCAAGTGAAATGATATATTTTGGGCCTGTAAGAGCACCCAAATCCAACTCACAATTGGAAATTCATCTCAGGTAGGAAAGTTTTTCTTCCTCCTTCCCTCCCTCCCTCCCTCGCTCCCTCCCTCCCTTCCTTTCTTTTTATAAGCAAACATCATCAATGGCACCAGGAAGTAAAATATCTAATTATCCCATTCAGAAAAAATTAAAAGCAAGGAGAGAATGATGGGGCCATGCCACAGTGCAATGAATAAACCTTTGAAATATAGGAACAGAAGCCAGAGAACTAAAGGAAATTTTGTCATTAAGATTTTAGTTTACCTTCACAAAAATTAAGCCTATATATTTCACACATAAAGTTGATACTCTGGAATGCTTGTTTCCAGCTTCTCTGTCTTCTTTCAGGAATATTAATAATCATCTCTAAGCATTTGAGCCTCTCTGATCTTGTTTTATTATCTTTAAATCACTGATACCTAGTACAGTCCTAACGCAGAGTAAGGCCTAAATTAATTTGGAATAATTTGGAATGGATACTGCTACTACTACTACTATTAATAAATATATTGTTGGCCATGTCAAATCATGTAATATTCATAAAGTAAGAACCACCACCTCAAAGACTGGAATGATAGAACACTTTTATATCAGTAACCAATATCTATCAAGTTAGTCTAATGTCATTATTTATTTAGTGAGCTCTTAATGCATACTAGGTAAAAAAATTATGTATCTATTCTTAACATGTTTAAACTCCAGTCAGCTTCAAAGTACTCTCCATCTGATGCAATACACATATTGAGACTTTTTTTCCCACTGCTCTGAACAGTTTTCGAACTCACTGATTTTGATGCCTTTTAGTGCCTCTGCTGTTTTTTAGTTTCACCTTTTCAAAAGCCACAAGATGTTTCCATTTGAGGACATTTTTTATCCAGGTAAACAAAGAAAAGTTGCCTGTTGCAAAATCAGTTAATGGAGAGGGTGAGGCATAGGGGTCATACCATTTCTGGTCATAAACTGCTGAATATTCAAACGCAGTGTGGTGTAGGCTGGTGCACTCGTAAATCACACATCATGAAATGGGTATAAAAATAAACACTGAAGCAGCATGTAGCCTCTCACAATAATACCAGCTGATAAACTGATACAGATATATTCCTAGAACATTCACCTATCTGAGGAAGCCTGTACTACAAGTTGCCTGCCCTCCAAAAGATAATTCTAGTTTTTGTGTGCATGTGTGTATCTCCCACTTCATATATTCTCCCCGATCATCATAAGGACTTACATGATCTTGCACAGGAAAAACCAATACTTTGATTAGTTAAGTTCACAGATCTGATAAATGACTATCACATTTGAATTCTGTTTTGTCTCATATTAATGCCCAAGTCATTTAACAGTACATCTGCCTTCTTCCACTCTTTCCTCTTGACTCCCCTTCTTTCTTCATCCCAATATCTATTAAGAACCCCATATGGGCCAGATGTTGTATTAGGCATAGTCTCTATAGTCAGCATTATTTGTTTCCTTGTTGTATAATAATTTAGATAGTTGTTCTTTACATACATAATCTCATTTCTCACAATACCCTACTCCATTTTGAAACATAAACAATTGAAGTTGAGAGAAGTTAAATGAGAAGCCCAAGATTATACAGGTTTTAAGTTGCTTTCTGGGACATAATACATGACATTCGACTTCTAATCAGGGATTTTTCCTTGCAGTGTATTATATGATTATAAAGTACTGAAAAGAGCTCAGGCTTTGGGTTCAGAAATACTTGGGCTCTAATCATAACTCTTCTACTTAATAGCTGTATGATATTGAACGAGTTATTTGACCTCTCTGACAATCAGTTATTTTCTAATAGTAGTTATACTGGGAATTACAGTAATAGCCACTTCAAACTACTAATAAGAATATTAAATATGATTCATGTAAAGTACTTACAGGTATTCCATAAATCCCTCTTTGTTATTATCATCATCATTGTGAGGACTGAAGGTAGCAAATGTAAAGTGTCAAATGTAGCACTTGGACACTAAGTGGGTGGGAAAGATGTAGTTATCAGCTATTACTATTACCAAAGTAAGATTTTTCATGCTTAAAAAATCTAAATTTGAAGGAAATCAAATAGAATACTTCTCTCTTACACATACTGGAAAATGTATAGTGCTCATTACCTATATCAATAATAGAAAGATAAGACAGTATTATGAAGCTTCTGATGAATTCTTCATCACTAGTTATTCAGAAGCATTGAAGAAATATTGTTAGTTTTCTTGCCCATACTTTCATGAAAGATAATTTTCACTTTCTTTAATACATATCTGTGCCCTAAAAAAAGGTAAAATCCTGAATTATGCAGTCTAATGATTTAGTAAGGAAGAAGATAAGGGCAGTTTTGAGATTATTTAACTGATCCTTAATGCGTTTCCTGGACTACTGTTTAGAGCTGCTTAAACCAAATTCCAAATAAATCTGTTCTTCTTTGGGAAACACACAGGCTATGCTTTGATTTCAAAAGCTATTTGGTAATTCCACTTCTGTGGGACACATAAATTAGAACTCATGAACTTCCAAGATGGCTCACAAATTCCCAGGGATATAGATGTGTCATTCTTATCCTTATTTTTTTCTTTTTCTTTTCTCTGTACAGAGGAATAAAAAGGAGACAGTTGTTAGCTGTCAGATTCCTTAAGCACAAGAAAAATGGAAACAACTTGGTTCATTGAATTTCCCCATTCAGCATGGAGCTTATTTTTTAATGATTTTATTTATTTATTTTTAGAGAGAAGGGAAGGGAGGGAGAAAGAAAGGGAGAGAAACATCAATGTGTGGTTGCCTCTTGCATGCCCGTTACTGGGGACCTGGCCTGCAGCACAGACATGTGTCTTGACTGGGAATTGAACCAGTAACCCTTTGGTTCACAGGCCAGCACTCAATCCACTGAGCCACACCATGGAGTTCAGAGCTCAGTATGGAATCAATAAGATTTGTTAGCTACATAAGGAACAATGCTGTGTATTTTGTAAATTGCATTTATATTGTACGGGTAACAAAATTTTGTGCTTATATGAGCTTAATGAACTTTACTTTCAGGTGAGTACTTAACTTTTCCAGATCTGTACTATTCATTTGGGCAAATATAGGGATAAACAATTAACAATATTAGCTATCATGTTCCTAAAAAATAATAATGATGATAATAGAAATATTGACTTCTATTTATTTTTATTTATTTTATTTTAATAGCAATTTTTTTATTTTAGTTGTTGTTCAAGTACAGTTTTCTGTCTTTTACTCCCATCCCATTCCACCCCCCAGTGCTCCCCACCTCCCTCCCATTTCCAACCCCCTTAGTTTTTTTCCATGTGTCTTTTATATTTGTTCCTGTGACCTCTTCCCCTTTTCCCCTGAAATTCCCTCCCCTCTACTCTCTGGTTACTGCCATCCCATTTTCTATTTCAATGTCTTTGGTTATATTTTGCTTGCTTGTTTGTCTTGTAGTTTAGGTTCCTGTTAAAGGTGAGATCATATGGTATTTGTCCTTCACCAAGTGGCTTATTTCACTTAGCATAATGCTTTCCAGTTCCATCCATGCTGTTGCATAGGGTAGGAGCTCCTTTTTCCTTTCTGCTGCATAGAATTCAATTATGTAAATGTACCATAGTTTTTTGATTCATTCATTTACTGATGGGCACCTAGGTTGCCTCCAGCACTTGGCTATTGTAAATTGTGCTGCTATGAACATTGGGGTGCATAGGTTCTTTTGGATTGGTGTTTCTGGGTTCTTGGGGTATAAACCTAGCAGTGGAGTTGCCAGGTCAAAAGGCAAATCCATTTTTAGTTTTCTGAGAAAATTCCATACTATTTTTCCATAGTGGTTGTACCAGTCTGCAATCCCACCAACAGTGTACTAGGGTCCCCTTTTCTCCACATCCTCTCCAACACTTGTTGTTTGTTGCTTTGTTTATGATGGCCATTCTTACTGGTATGAAGTGATATCTAATTATAGTTTTAATTTGCATCTCTCTGATAGCTAGCTATATTGAGCATCTTTTCATGTATTTTTATTTTTTTATTGTTGTTCTATTACAGTTGTCCCAATTTTTGCCTGTTTCTCTCCCCTGCCCCACCCACCCCAACTCCCACAATCATTCCTCCCTCAATTGTCCATGTCCTTGGGTCATTTATACATGTTCTTTAGTTAGGCCCTTCCCCTTCTTTCCTTCTTATGAATGTGCTATATCACTTCTCATTGTCAGCACCCACTGAGATTTCATCATGGCCAATCATATGCTTTCAGATGATCACTTTCCAAAAATGTTTCAAATGCAGCAATGGAACCTACACATATAACTTGTTAACCATTATAAGACTTAATTTCTGCAGACTATCTTAGAAACCAGGAAAGTTGTTGATAGCTGCAAGTGAAATTAGAAAAGTAAGAATAATGTAATAATTTTATATAATGTTAAAATTACTTAAGATGTTTTGTTTTGTTTCTGAGGTTATTCTATCCTATTTTGGAAAGTTAAAATAACATTTCTTTTGTGAAGTGATGGTTATTATCAATATGTTTTTTCAATTTTCTTACTTGGCCAAAAAGTTTGGAAACCCAATTTAGGCCCTTCTTATTTTTATTTCATTAAAAGATAAATTCAGAATAGAGAGCCCAGAAATAAACTTCAATAAAAATAGTCAACTGATCTTTGACAAATGAGTAAAGGAAATACAATGAAGCAAAGGTAGTCTTTTCAGTAATTGGTGCTATAATAATTTGATATTTACATGCAAAAAAATGAATATAGACAGAGACCTCGCACATGCCATAAAAACTAATTCAAAGTGGATCACAGACTTAAACATGAAATGTAAAACTACAAAAGTACTACAAGGTAACATAGGCGAATCCCCAGATAACCATGGGTATGGTGATGCTTTTTTTATGTATAACACTAAAGTCACAATCTATGAAATAAATAACGGACAAGCTGGACTTCATTAAAATTATTTTTTTAGTCTGCAAAAGAGAATACCAAGAGAACAAGAAGATAAAACACAGACTAGGAATAAATATTTGCAAAAGACACATCTGAGAAAAGACTATTTTCCAAAACACACACCAAAAAAAACCTTCTTAAACTCAACAAACTCAACAATAATAAAACAAACACCACAACTAAAAATGGTCCAGAAACCTTAGCAGACACCTCACCAAAGAAAATATAGAGATGGCTATCAGCATACAAAAAGATGCTCCACATCATACGTCATCAGTGCAATAAAAATTTAAGCAGCAATAAGATACCACCACACACATATTAGAATGGCCAAAATCCACAACACAGATGACACGAAATGCTGGAAAATGAAGAGAAACTCTCATTCTTTGCTGGCGAGACTGAAAAATGACCTGGCCACTTTTGAGGATATTTTTCTGATTTCTTAAACCTAAACATAATTTTACCATACAATCAGCAATCATACACCCCAGTATTTATCCCAAGCAGTTTCAAACTTATGTTCACGCAACAACCTGTACATGGATGTGTACAGCAGCTTTATTCATAACAGCCAAAGTATAAAAGTGACTAAGATGTTTTGCAGAAGATGAATGGATAAATAAATTGTGCTAAATTTTAACAATATAGAACTTTTTAGGACAATATAGGTCACCTCTGGTAACCATCATTCCCTTCTCTATATCTATGAGGTTTTTTTTCATTTTTTTATTTCTTTTCTTTGCATATACAAATGCTGTATTAAAAGTTCTACACCTGAAATTTATAAAATAATATTAATCAATGTTATCCCAATAAATTTAATAAAATTAAATAAATTTAATTATTATGCAGACCACAACTATTCTAAAAAGATAAAATAAATAAATATATTGCTCTGTGAAATCCAATGGCTTAAGAACAAACCACTGACCTAGAGAACCACAGCTGAAAATGAAATATCTCCCCTCCACTTTAATATTACATGATCTAGAAATCTGTGGAACTTCAATAACACAGAATAGGGTGTATTTCAACATCTGCATCTAAACTGAGAGAAACATGCAAATAAAATGAGTTAAAAGAATAACTGGATTTGTACAAATTCTGAATTAAATGCAATTCTTTTTTTTAAAGTGATTAACATTTTACTGGGGGATTTGCAAGTATGAACCATGCTTATTTCCCAGCCTTGATCCCCTAATATATCCACACCATAATTTTTGAAAGGGAAAGCTCTCAACATTTTACCAATGAGTATAATATTTGGTGGGAGCTTTTGAACATACCTTTAACCAGAGAAAAGAAGTTCCTTGTTAATCCTAGTTTGCTGTATGTTTGTATCTTGAATGAATGTCAAATAACATTAAATGCTTTTTCTACATTCATTGACAAAATTATATTGTGTTTCTCCTTTAATCTGTTCACATTAATTGTTTTTCACATGTTAAAGCAAACCTTGAGTTCTTGGGATAAAATGATGAATTCATCTTAACACATCAATATGTCCCAATGGTACAGCTCTGAGCTCACACTCAAAGATATCTCTGCTTTTAACATACACCCGTCACTCAGAATCATCTGGCTTTTTAGAGCTTGAAGCCATAATCTGTTGAAGGACCATTTTTAGCCTCAGCTGAAAAACAAGACCTACAGTTAATAAAATAGAATTTTATTACTTTTCAGTACATCAAAACTTTATTTTTTTAAATTATATTTTATTGATTATACTATTACAGTTGTCCCATTTCCCCCCTTCATTCCCCTTCACCCTGTACATCCTCTCCCACCCACATTCCCCACCTTTAGTTCATGTCCATGTGTCATTGGTTCTTTAGCTTCTACATTTCCCATACTATTCTTGCCCTCCCCCTATTTTCTACCTACCATCTATGCTACTTATTCTCTGTACCCTTTTCCCCTCTCACCTCCTCCCACTCCCCTGTTGCTAACCCTCCATGTGATCTCCATTCTGTGGTTCTGTTCCTGTTTTGTTTGTTTGCTTAATTTTTTTAAAGATTTTTATTATTTATTTGTCTTTAGAGGGGAAGGGAAGGAGAAAAGGAGAGAAATATCAGTGTATGGTTGCCTCTCGTGCTTCCCCCATTGGGAACTGGCCTGGAGCCCAGGCATGTGCCCTGACTGGGAATCAAATTGAGATTGTTTTGTTCACAGGCCCATGCTCAGTCCACTGAGTTACACCAGCCAGGGCTTGTTTGTTTTTGTTTTAGGTGTGGTTGTTAATAATTGTGAGTTTGTTGTCATTTTACTATACCTGTTTTTTATCTTCTTTTTCTTAGATAAGTCCCTTCAACATATCATATAATAAGGGCTTGTTGATGATGAACTCCTTTAACTTGACCTTATCCAAGAAGCACTTTCCGTGCCCTTCCATTCTAAAATAAAGCTTTGCTGGGTAGAACAATCTTGGGTGTAGGTCCTTGCCTTTCATGAATTGGAATACTTCTTTCCAGCCCCATCTTACCTGCAGGGTCTCTTTTGAGAAATCAGCTGATAGTCTGATGGGAACTCCTTTGTAGGTTACTGTCTTTTTATCTCTTGCTGCTTCTAGGATTCTCTCCTTCATTTTTATCTTGGCTAATGTAATTATGATGTGCCTTGGTGTGTTCTTCCTTGAGTCCAACTTCTTTGGGACTCTCTGAGTGTCCAGGACTTCCTGGAAGTCAATTTCCTTTGCCAGACTGGGAAAGTTCTCCTTTATTATTTGTTCAAACAACTTTTCCACTTGTTGCTCTTCCTCTTCTGGTACCCCTATAATGCGGATGTTGGAATGTTTCAAGATGTCCTGGAGGTTCCTAAGTCTCTCATTTTTTTGAATTCTTGTTTCTTCATTCTTTTCTGTTTGGTTGTTTCTTTCTTCCTTCTGGTCCACTCCATTGATTTGAGTTCCAGTTTTCTTTCCATCACTATTGGTTCCCTGTGCATTTTTCTTCATTTCACTTAGCATTGCCTTCATTTTTTCATCTAATTTGCAACCAAAATCAACCAAATCTGTGAGTTTCCTTATCACCAGTGCTTTGAACTGTGCATCTGATAGGTTGGCTATCTCTTAGTCACTTAGTTGTATTAGCTCTGGGGCTTTGATCTATTCCTTTGCTTGGACCTTTTTTTTTTTTTTTTTTTTTGGTCTCGTTGCATCTGTTACATATGAGAGGTGGAGCCTTAGGTGTTCACCAGGGCGGGGCAACCCAGTTGCTGGGTTGTGATGTTCTATATGGGGGTGGGGTCCGAGAGGGATCAGTGGTGCCCGTTCCACTCTCTGTCAGATCCCAGACCCCTCTGCCCATTCCCCCAAGCAAACTGGGCCCTTCTGGCACTGATTCCCCGTGGGTGTATTTGTGTATGTTCTAGCATCCAGTGGGTGTTTCCAAAGAACTCACCTGTGTGGCTGAAAGTCACTCCCTGCACCCTAACCCCCACAGGTATTTTCAATCAGTGTTTTCAGGCTTTATTTCCCAGCACTGGGGCCCTGGGTTACGCAGTCTGTCTCGCTCCCCAGTTATCTCCGCGTGAATGTGGGACCTCCTGGTCAGACGCCTTGCATGCTGTAACCCGCTTCACAATCACCAGCCACCACCTGAGTGCTGGAGGTGCTTTTTGTGCTGCGATCCATCGCTAATCGGCCGCCCAACTCTGCCCTGCTTACCGGTCTGGATGGATGTGTCTATTTTATCTCCTTGGTTGTCCGACCTCCTTACAGTTCAATTTTTGGTCAGTTTTAATTGTTATTTTGATTCTAAATTATTGTTGTTCTTATCTTGATTGTGGGAGGAGGCACAGTTTGTCTACCCACACCTCCATCTTGGCTGGAAGTCAGTACTTTAAATCAAAACTTTAAATCATGACTAGTAAATTGTCATCAGGTTGAGAAACTTTGGGTATGACTTCTATGAATAAATGTCCCATTTATAATTAGCATAAATTATTTATATGGAAATGAATATCCCTGGAATGTTTGTACCAGCTTAAACATACACCCACTGCAGATTTATTTCCAACTAGTAAATCCACATTCAAATTAATAACACAGGGTATGAAGCATTCAGGTTAATTGAAATTTTTAGTGAATTCAGGAAAATCCTAAACTTCTTTTCTTAATTCATCTCGATGTTGGAAATGTTTCAGTTGAGTTAATATACTTTATTAAATGGGTAATGTTTTATTATGCTATCTGACTATAAGGCTGTGGGTCATTGCTATAGAATTCATTAAGACCCAAAAAGGGACATGTGATGTATTATGAATGTTGGTTGACTTAAAAATGCATTCTTTGGAAGGCTTTTTGTTCTCTTTTTAGTGATTTCCTGATATCAGCTTCGTTCAATCTGATACTCTCAATATCAAAGTGAAAAATGCCGATTAATTAAGGTTGTAGGGCTTAACTTATCACACATTTTGAAGTTTGGAAAAACATTTGAATTGCAATTAATTTCAATTTTTTCAAACTTTAAAAATTAGAGAAGTATACAGAATAAAGTAGCAAAATCCCATTTATCTGCCAAAAGTAGTGAATATCAGTATTTTTCATTTTGATTCAGATGCTTTCTCTTATAAAAGTAGTAGAATATTTCAGTTCAAGTTGAAGTTCCTCACAATTTTATTTATACTACCTTCCCATGATAACCAATGTCATGACCAGATGTGTATCATTCTAGAATATAATCTACACACACACAATGTATAATATCCTTCTTTGAGTTACTTATTGAACTTAACATACATTGCAAAGGGGAAGATGGCAGCGAGGCAGGTGGAAGCTGAACCCACTTACACATGCACCCAACTGGGACACTTAGCCAATCTTCTGAAGAACAGAGTGAACAGCCAATGGAATTCCAGCTTACATGAAATTTGGAAGCCAAAGACTGTAGAGGACATTTAAAAACAGATGGTAGAGAGATTGCATATTCTGACAGTAAGGTCCCTGAGGCCTGTGCCAGGACTGCAGCTGCTT
The DNA here is from genome assembly GCA_004027735.1 of Carollia perspicillata. NCBI lineage: Eukaryota > Metazoa > Chordata > Mammalia > Chiroptera > Phyllostomidae > Carollia > Carollia perspicillata. The sequence continues at coordinate 60,796 of PVKM010002807.1, forward strand.
TAGTCCCCAGGTAGCAGAGTATAGCCAGATTACCAATTGTAACTTCACAACTCCCTCCCCTCCCAGAGCAGGGAAGCCAGTCCCACACCAGGAGAAACCTGGATGCTTGAAGTCATTGGGGAGATAAAGATGCAGTGGGAGACACAAAGAGGCAGTGTACCCCCTCTGGGGCTGTGACCACCAGCTGGGATAGTACCAGAGAAATTGAGGAGCCAGGTAATACCTGGAGATGGGAGAATAGTTGGGCCCTGATGGACCCTGAACCAGATAGTCTCAGGACTGGTCAGGGAGTTGGGCTGTATGAAAATTGGACACTTCTTAAGAACATCAGGCAGCAAACAAGGGGGATTTGCTCCAAAAAAAAGGCTCTCAGCTTCTGTTTAAGGAACTCTCATGCACCGCTGCCCAGCCAAAGAAGAGGGAGGAGGGGGCATGATTTTGCTCCAAATCAGGGCATCTCACAGAATGATCAAAAAGGGGCAGCAAGGGTTCAGAAGGGTAGCAGTCCCCAGAGAGACATAATTTAATAGGTGAACTAAACTTCACTGAGGGGAGTTTGAGCTTGTGCAGTGGCCAGACCAGCAAACAGGAAGGAAGGGTGAGAATTTCTCCCACTTTGTACACCTCACTGACTAATCCAAGGGTACACAACAAGGTGGGTTAAAGGTATCAGCCTGGTGCATAAGACAGTGGGGGTTTCACAGTGTTCTGAGGGCTTGGGCTGGAGGTTGGGCACCTGTGAATATTGTAGCCCAGACTAGCCCCCAACACAGAACCTCAGAAAAGGATAAAAAATTGACGCCATCACTCCTCTGCCTACAACATCCAGGAAGACCCACAGAATCTGCTTGGTGGGTTTAGAGCAAGCAAGAGGTGTTTTTTTTTTTTTTTTTTCAATTTTTTTTCTTCCAAATGTAAGACAATAAGATCTGGAGTTGTAAAAGATCAAGAACAGGTACAGAAAGAAGTCAGAAGGCTAATGCCAACAACTGAGACAAAATGCACTTTGCTATCCAACAGAACTTGCATTCTATATTTCACTTCTTACTTTAATTTTGTTATTATTTTTATTATTATTTTATTTCTCTTT